>JAKSZP010017514.1:0-77496 GCA_022478985.1 Massospora cicadina
CCCCCACCCGCCAGCCAACCAAACTCCATTGCCAATCCCCAATCACCCAATCCCTCAGCCTCCCCACTATGTGATTCTCTCAATGCTTAAGGCAATTGCCCTGCTGATGGGCAGTTGTCAGTTTATTTGCTATTCTCCCCGCAATTTGCACTAAAATAAAGCCCAAATACCTGAATGCCTTGCCATGGACTCTGCCTTTTGTTTTCTTGTTCAAAATTCTGCTGATTGATCCAGCAAAGCATGCCACCACCCAAATAATCATCCCAATGATTGCCAAATGGGTCATCTGGTCACTCAACCCTACCACATGGTGGTGGATCATATCCGCGGTAAACTGCCTCATTCTCAATGATGGAGTTGACTCTCTGTCCATTTTTGCATACCCGTCAAATGTGAACCCATCCATTCTCTTTGCCATCAGGTTTGCTGAGAGCGCTCCCCTATTGAAGCAGCCTCAGGGCACCCCCACCCCAATGCCCACAGACTCGCCCCCTACACCTGGCTCGTCCACCGCTAACCCCATCCACCTGAGGGTTCTGGAGTACCCTGACCAAGGGGGACTAGGCCTAACACTCATCGCGGGTCTGTTTACCCCTCTGACAGCATCCCTGCCCACACGGTGGACCCTGTGCCACTCCTCTCTGGTGCACAGACTCACCTACCTATAACTGAAGGCCAGCAACTGCAAACCCTGGAGAAGTCATCATCCTCTCTGCCTCTTCCACCCTTGGGGATTGCCCCCACAAGACTTACGGTTGCCCCCATTGCAACCATCTGGTTTGCCTTGGAGGCCTTCAGTACATTCATAAACATTTGCTTTCCTCATGTCCCCACTAAATCTCCCCTTCTTCTAGTCACATGGACTGCTATACCCTTGGCATTCTGGGCTCTCTACTGGGTGCTCACACACCCCAACTGGGAGCCCAGTCTAATTCTTATCAGCTACTTCCATGACATCATCAGCAAAGAAAACCCACAATTATATCTCCTTATGACTCATGTCACTGATGCACCTACCCCAATGTTGTCCATCATGGTCCACCAGTTAAAGTGGGTGCCATACAAAAGTTTCCCTAAAGCTTCACCACCTTCTGATATAGCTTTCTAGGCTTTTAGCTGAGGTGCTATATTAAAAAAATTAATTCTGATAATTCCTTTGTTTGTCCCATTTGCAAATAAAAATGCATGGTGGCTCCCCCTTTTAGTTTGAAAACCACTAATGCTAAATAAAGAACCATTGCAGAATTGATGAAACCAGAAAAGCTATAAATTAACAAGTTTGTTGATTGTCAATCTGAGGCCACTTTATTTTAAATTAGAAAGTGAGCAAGAGCAAAGCAAATTCACTTAAGGTTAAATTGATCCACATTAAGATGCTACCTTGCCAGTGATATATAAACTATATTTAATGATTGTAATTGATTGCTCATAAGCTGATGAATGTCATATGATATAGCCTTTAGTTACCAAATACCACTGATGCAGCCTTAAACAGCTCATAAACTTTAATCCCTGTTCCAATTATATTTCACATGATAATCATATGGAAGTATGATCACAATATTCATATTTTGGCCACCATATTTAAGGGTTAGCTTTTTTACTCTAATAAATAACTTCCTTTACCTACTTTTCTTTGTTTTTAAGTGTTGTAGTAAAACTTGACATTTAAGAGTAGATTAAAAGGTCCCCAAGTTTAGTGCTGGGTTAATGAACCTAGAAGTGGTTGGCGCTACTAACTCCTAACCTTAATCTACAGAATAACCCACAGGAATTTGTCCATTCAGTGGAGCAAGTGATGTATAAGTGGTAATTAATCATGAAGATGGAGAAGCAAGGGGTTAGGCTATCCAGGAAGGGGGAAAAGAACCACCATTGCACATTAAGAGATGTTAATCTGCCAAGGTAAAGTTTGTACTTCTGGATTGGAAAGTTGCCTGTAGATCTGTAGTGAAAGATGTGCCAATGAAGGCAAAAGAGCAAGGGCCAGCAGCCTTTATACTGTTTGGCCTGGCAGACTAGTAGATTCCTAAATGTAGCAAATTTCAAAATTTGCAATAGCATGTGTTCCAGTTCTTGCTTTACTAGAAAATTGTAGAGTATAGTATGTACAGAAAGGTTGTTCTTCCAAGTTACTATTGGTGGAGTTTAATTTGTACTAGCTGAATTCAAGCTGAGTCAGAATATAACTAAGGGGTATCATGTAAAGGATGAGATGATATGGTTTCCAGGTTGCATATAGGTTTCTATGGGACCATATATTTGTAAGTGATAAAGGAAACCAAAATGGCTTAACTGTAGGGCACCAAGGAAAGGTAAAGACTTTAAGCTGATTTGATGGATATATTACTGGAAGGGACTGGCGCACAGGTGGCAAGGTAGTCAAAGGAATCCTTGGTTTACAATAGGATAAAACCTAACCACCTGCCTCTTGCAGGGTTGTTAGTGCCTGTCCAAAAAGCAACAGGACCTTGAACTTCCATTTAAGTTAATTTAATTGTGAAGTTGCTTTTATCAGAATGGTACATTGTAATCATGCTAGTGGTGGACCGTTTTACTAAGTTCACACATTTTATTCTATGTAACACCACAATAGTGGCAGAGTAAATGATTAAAATATTTGTTTCACACATGTTTTCCCTCCATGGGGTGCCCCAGGATATTATTATTGACCGTGGATCCCAGTTTCCATCCTTAATTGAAAAAATTGTGTAAAACTCTTCAAATCTGTCCCCTGCTGTTCTACTATCTGCTACCAATCTGATGAGCAGACAGACTAAGTGATCCAGTGCCTTAAATAGTCTTGCAGTGTTACACTGCCATGGACATTTTAATTGGGCTTCTCATCCTTCCATGACCCAATTTAGTTATAATAATGCCCAACATGCTTTACTTGTAAGGAAAGTGCCTTAACTCTCCTGTTTTCAGCATGGTGTTGTATGACAAACAGGGCTAATACCAGAAAACTAGTCATTATTGATAAAGTTATTAAAGCCCCATAAAGGGTGCATAAGTGGTAGTAAACTTAAGTTGAGGATAGTTATCATTAAAAGGAAAACCCAAACTGGAACAATGCGTTGTTTAGAGTGGGAAGGATTAGGTGACACAGGTTGGAGGGAACCTGTGCAGCCCATTGGTGCATGTGCAGAAAGCCTCCCAGTTGTCAAAATAAAATGGTTAGTGTTGCATGAGACCTCCTCAAAGAGGTCCACACACAGGTTTGTCCACAATAACAATATTAAAAAGGGTGTACTAAATGAGGGGTTTTATTAAATGGGGAGTCAACCAATGAAAGAAAAATGGCTTTAACATGAGGAATTTAAGGGAATTCAGAAAAATGATCAATTGAGGGAAGTGGGTTTAAGCCAAGGTGCACCAATAGGTGCACACTTCCATCAGGCAATACAATGTACTTGGTAATTGACCAAAATCAGATAAATGGTCATAGGAGCGGCCAACTTGAGCTGGAAATCTTAAAAATCTGAACAGGTTTTGAGACCCCATTCACCTAAAAACTGAAGTAAACCTATATTACTCATCACAAAGCTAGTTTGTTTTAATGCTCCTGCTCTTAAGCAGGGCCAAACTTCTCTTGCATCCATAGGATCAACCTGGGCATACTTTGTCTTAACCCAGCGTTGATCTATGGTATGCTTGATGCCAGGAAGGCCTGCCAACTTCATCTTCATGACCTCCTGACCTTCAGCTTTGTTTCTAACATTGGTTTCAATTGTGATGTTATTTTACAACTATAACATTACTTAAGTGTTCTCCATTCTTCACAACTATAAGTTTAACCCCTCTTCTAACATAAAGCCTAGCAATGGGTCCAAGGTGGAAGCAGTGATGAATTTTTCAAGTTCATCAAGAAAGTTAAAGAGAGGTCAACACAAACTTGGTTACATATGCAGGCTTACAAGAAGAATGTTGATGGTAAGACATGTAGGTCTATCATACAAGGAGGGGGATCTCATAATGCTTGATGCTAGTATCCCAATCCAGCATCCATGCAAAACTGGGACTGAATAGAATAGAGCCTTATCGCATTGTCAGGAAGATGGGCTATGCCTTATACCAGTTGGATCTTCCCTCATCATTCTGAATCTTTGTCATGTTTTATAAAAGCAAGCTGATGTTGTTTGAGGGTCCCTCATCTCAGGCCTCAGAGGCATACCTCTTGAAAGGAACACCAGAGTGGGAAGTGGAGGATATTGTGGCCTTTCATCAAGTAAGAAGAAGGCCTAAGTATCTGGTGTCATTGAAGGGAATGACATGGTAAAGAACAGTTTGTATCAGAATGCAATTGCATTTATGCCCAAGATCTGATTAATTGCTTTCATGAACGTTTCTCCAAGGCAGCAGGACCTAAGCCTAAACCAAGTATTGCCACTGTCAGGATTCCTACCCAAATTAGAGATTTGGATGAGTTTTATTTATAATGAGAGTTAAACCTGAACCAGCCAACAAATGAGTTTGATGACAGAATTCAAGTCTATACCATTCATAAAATGCAACCATTATCAGGTATAATCCCCAACAAAATTCCAGACCTAAAAACATGGTTAAACCTGATCTATAAGGTGAATGAATTCTAATTAGGTAATCCAAAATAGATTTTAGCTTAGTATTAATTAACATGGACTGGGTAACCTCTCTGATTGCCCTTATAATTTTATGTCTTAGCAAATTAACTTTATTTTTTTCTCCATTTTACAATTTTAAGACAAAATTGTAATCAATTGGAATTGCCTTGCCATATAATATCTGGTATAAAGACTTTTTTGATCAAGAAAAAGTAAAATGTATTTATCCAACACCCTCAGGCTTCAAATTACCTGGCTAATAAATTATCAAAGGGATCTGTGGTAATGCACCTATGACATCAAAAACTGATGCTCCCTGCCAGGTATACCCTGAGTCTGTGGTGAAATTATAAAAATAAATACAAAAGAAAAATAAAAAAATAAAAGCAATGATGGACAAGTTTGATTTGGCATTAATCCCTCTTCAGATCAGAAAAACCTTAAACTCTTGCCCAAATTACCCGCTATAGTGCATGGAATGGAGCAAAGAATTCTCATCCTTGAGCAACACCAGCTTGAGCTTTGAGATGCAACAACAAGTTTAAAAGCAAACTTTGGCAGCTAACCCCTCTTATCACCACAAAATCAGCCCTTTGCACCACCCATGATCAGGTAGATTTAATTTAGAAAATATCAACACCTTACAAAATAAAATGAACGCCTTTTAACCTTATAAATTTTGAGTGACATCAGTTCCTCTTTGGGTAAAACCATCCACCAAGTGTCAGACCATGTCATTTGACATTAACCCCCCCCCCACATTGACATGTTCAAACCATCATTCAGAGTGAAGTACATCCCAGGTGAAGGGAGTTTTTTCTCTTTTCTATTTTGCTAAGAAAGTAATATGCAAGAAGCCACTGATACCTAACAGCTCAAGCACCTAACCAACTGTCTTAGTTTCATAGCTTAAGAAATTATGATACCTTATCTAATGCATTATCAGACTTGGTGTAACGCACTGGCTCCTTCAAATGAGCCACAAATGAGTTAGGCAACAGAATCCATGTTACAGACCATAGGGCTGACAGGGCTCCTGATACTACTCTCCTTGTGCATGCGCTACAAGATTGGACAAGCACCCTCTGGAAGACAGTTGCAAATATACTTAACCCCAGCAACATGCCTTGACTCCAAGACAAGGTATAAAGGGAGGCAATAGCTCTCCCAAGCTCACTCTCAAAGTCCAATTCTTGTTGATTCAAGCCAAACATGGCTGCAGTTAGGCAATATTTTTAAAATAAACTCAAAGTATAAATATATGAATTTTAAGTTCTTTTATTTAATATTGGGCCAAGTTAATAGAAAACAGAACTGAGAAGCCTCCAGCTCCCAGTTCCTTCCCTATATACACAGGCTAAAAGCTAATATAAAATATAACACAAGCTTATGGTGCTAATCTGACTGATGCTTGGTGTAAACCTTATAGCAGGATCGCGGAATCCTCACTTAATGGTTCTGTGCCAGTTCCAATCCTCAACAGTTCCGCGCCAGTTCCATTTTGAATCCCAAATGAACCGCAAAACTTCCAAGCACCCATTCCATTCCATTCTTGATTCGAATCCAAATCAAATCTCGAAACTACCCATGTTACTCGATTCCCATTTTTCCTCGACTTGGACGCCCATCTTGCTCCTTAGCCTCCTTCAAGCTCCTGCCCCTTAGGCGTCCTTGCCAAGACCAACGCCCCCTCCTCCTCCATACATCCAGACACAGCATGCTCTGTCTTACCAAAGATCAGGGCAATGTGATGCTGAGGATAGACCTCAACCGTCACACTTGGGATGATGCCAAGACTGCTTTACTTTGGTAATTTAGGAGCAACCTAACTTTTTTTAACCAAAAGCACCCTTTTATAGACATAAGCCTAAAATGAGGAAAAACCAGCACTGAGTTTACTCACCATTTTTATGTTGAAGCTTAAAGATTAGTTGCCAAAAAATGTCTTACTTTAGATGATGCTATCACTGCTTCATTTTTGCACTTAAAAACATGCCTAAAATTGTACTTTATCTTGAAGCGGTAAAGTCTAACTGGATATCTCTATTTATATCAAAGAAGCTATTTTGGAGATTCTAACTGATTTACTCAAACCCACTGAACCCCCTTGTTTTAATAATAAGTTTCAGCTCTGAGTGCTAGCAGTTATGCCTTTCAAGTCACCTACCCCCAAATTATCCTATACCTTTTGCAAGAGAAACAATCATATGGTAGACACTTGTTGCATCTTCCTGCATAGTTAGTCAAAAAATTAGTCAGTATAAGGCATGAGGCTTTCTATGCTGCTGACAATCAAGTGCCTCAAGACCATTGTTCTAGCTCTAGATCTATTCCCAGCACTTCAGAATGTTTTTGTTGACTGTGCCTGCAGAAGTTGACATACCTCTTTTTATTCAAGGAAATAAAAGTTTTTAGCTTTCTTACTTTTATGCTGGGCAGTTACCCAAACAAATTTTGATAGTTAACTTTTTTATATAAAGCCAAGCACTGGAAGATAAAACGTTCAAATGCATTAAATAGCCCTGAGCTTGGCCACAACATATTCCTCTTCTTGCTTTGCTGCAAATACCTAATGGTAGTCTACTAGCTGTTAATTCCCAGTTTGGATCTTTGGTGGTTTGAGTCAAGGTAGTTGTACATAAGGTTAAAGCCCTGGCAATAATTTAAACTGGCTCCTCAGTCAACGTTATTTTCTCTTAACATATCCAAAAGATATAAATGGCTCTGGACTTGATCCATGATGATGAATATGGGATGGTAAGTAGTCAGTCTACTAAGCTGATTGGAGCATATTCTGCTCTACCTCTTTGATTCAGAAAACTCCTAAATACTAACCATGCCATTGCATTAGAAAATGATACTTATAAGTTGCTTAAAGGTGTCTATTGATGTGAGAATTAATTTCATTATCAACCATAAAGAAAAGTACATATCCTTACCAGTGTATCAGATTTCATTAATATTTGAACTCCCTAATAAAAGTAAAGGAACCCCAAAAATGAACATACCTCCTCAAATACCTGTTATCCATTTAAAAAGTTGAATACCAAGTCTTAGAGGAAAAATGATATTACCTCCAGAGGCTGTAGATGATGAAGAGGGATCCCTCTGTATGCCCCTCATCCTATCACTATATTCTCTGGCCCACAAATTATTATAAATACTGGGATTTAAATTCTCACCCCTCCCAATCAAATTTTAGGATATTAATGGATACCTAAATCCTTCCATCAAGGAAGCGCTAGCCTGCCCAGGGATTTTGAATCCTGTTTACAGGATATTTATCTCTATTCTAATAGGAAATTTAATCACTGAACCCCTCCAAGTCTCTCAGCATTTCCCTATTGCTTATGTTAATCTATGTCTCATTGAGAATATTGCTGATGTGAGTTGTTTTTGGATCATTACAAGATTTAATGTTTGATTTTCTACCTACCATAGCTCTGGTTAAAAGTAAAATTGAAGATAATTTCACCATAAACAAACACCAGAAAGTTGAAGACCTCCTTGAGGAGTATGACAATATTTTTTTCTCAGAACCAAGTGAATTTGGAAAAATGTATAGGGTAATACATCAAATCAAAGCTGAGGATCACCCTCCATTTAAATCCCAACCATATCAAAATTCCAAAATGGAGAAAGCTTAAGTGGCCTTAGAGTTACAGCAACTGTTAAATGCTAGTTTATTAGTGCCTTCTAGAGCCCATGGGTTTTCCCACTCTTATTAATTTCAAAAAGAATGGTGGTCACCATGTTGTCATGGATTATCGCTGTCTCAATCCTATCACACAGAAAGATAGCTATCTATTGCCACTTATAGATAACTCCTTACACTTGATGTTAGATCCCTACTATTTTTCAGCCATTAATCTCACCATCAAGTACTGGCAAGTTAATTTATCACTGGAGGAGTAGGAAACATGCACCCTAATCTCAAGTGAAGGATTGGCCAAAGCCCACTCAAATGCTACAGGGGTTATGTAATGCCTCTGCTACCTTCCAATGCGCCTTGGACAGACTTTTAGGTGATTTAGAAATGTTATATTAGTTTATCTGATATTATTACCATTTTTATAAAAACTTTACTAGACAGAACATCTCAGGCAAGTTTTCCAGCAGTTATGCAAGCTTCACTAAAATTAAAGCCATTAAAATGTTCCTTCTTTCAGAATGAAATAGATCTTTTGGGCTGTTGGGACCATGGGTATAAACCTTGTATTCCTCAATATTTTGAGGTCAGAGGACCTGAACTTTTAAAGTATTAAATTGCTTATTGTTTGGTCCTTTTGGTTGAGAAGTCTTTTTTAGATAAAATGTAAGGATAAGCAATTCAGAAATTAAAATAAATCAATTTTTCTTTAAAATTGTGAAAAGGGAAAAAAGTGTAAAGTTTATTATTCAATACCCACTTTTTAAGGAAAATTGGAGAGTTTAATCAAGGACAATCCAAGCTGCTCAAGCCTAGATCTAATAAATAAACAAGTTGAGGATTTGGTACAGGCCTCAATCAACTTGGTCAATCTGATAGAGCTCATCTCATAGCTCAGGTTTGAACCCCACAGTTAAGTGGCTCTGAGGGAGCATGATTCTGTTGTATAGGTCATAATTGATCACCAACTTTTGATTATAGTTAACTTTTATTGGGGATTATCCATGACAGAAGTTTGGACTTTGTGGTCAGATTGGGATTGATTCCCATTATCTGACATATCTAAATCTGACATTCAGGTAGAAATTCTGACAATGCCCCCTATAGATCTTACCAAAAGAGGGAAATGGATGAAGAAAGTGACTATGTAAGCAGTACTTAACTGTGCCCTGAACAACCCCTACAATTTAGTATTTGTTGCCCCATCTATATATAACTCAATAAAGCTCTGACCAGTTGGTGTCCAGTTTGTTATCATGAACTCCAGGCTAATGATGGAAAATAGAACAAGATCACCTGGTTGGAAGGTGTGTAAGGGATTGTGCCTATCCTTAAATTGAGCAGTTTCTCTACTGGTAGTGGCAAACAAAATTTTCTGCAGATAGGCCTTAAAGTTTTATATTTTCTTTTACAATACTTTGCATAGATACTTCAGGTGCTTCAGTAGAAGCTTGGTCAAGCATTGCCTGAACTTTGAGAGGTCAATGGGGATTTATACCATCTAATACTTGGAATGGTAACATCTTAGTAACTTGATGGTAACTAATCTGATAGGCCAGAATAGCGCTAGGTAAATATTGGGGCCAATGAAGAAGGTTAATCATAGCCATTTTTTGGAGGATTGCAGTTATTGTACCATTTGTCCACTCTATCATTCCATTGGCTACAGGATGGTAGAAAATAGAGAATATCTGTGTGTTTTCATCAGTTTGTCTAAATTTTTATCTGTGTCAAGCAGAAATTTTGCCATTATCAGAAAGAATGATATTAAGGCACCCATGCTGGATGATAACTCTATTATACAAAAACATGGCAGTGGCTTTTGCCTAAGTGGTGGGAAGTGATACAGCTTCAATCTACTTAGTTAGATAACTATGACTAGTAGGAGGAACTGTTGTCTACTAGAGGCTCTAGGAAGAGATCCTACTTCATCAATGCGAATGGTATGGAATGGTTTACAAGGTGGGACCACTAAATGTTGAGAGCGTGGATTAGGTCCAGATTGGCTTTTACATACCAGACAGGGCTCTAATACATTCTGGATAGAAACAAGCATTTCATCTCAATAACATTGAGTTTAAGCCAATGATAGATTTTTCAAATTCCCCTATGGCAACTTGCTAATGTCCCTCAAATATGATGTTAGCTTAAGCTGATGGTCTTACATAAGGCACTTATTGTTTAGACACAAATTTGCAGACTGTATATTCTTGACTTGGAGATTTGCTTATCTTTTCACCAATTCCTGTTGGAGGGTCTAGAATTTATCCTTTCATAACTGTGGTTAGGTTAGGAGGTCATAGAGTCAATCCTCTTTAGGATAAGTTATAGTTAAGATGGGAAGCTAAGATAAGCAATCTGCATTTTGATAGATGGGCTCTGGTTGGTGGATAATGGAAAAATCGTATTTTGAAGCTTTAACTCTCACTGGGCTAATCTCGCATCAGGGTCCTTCATTTGCTGTAGCCATCATAAGGAAGCATGATCTGTTATATTAATAAGATGCTTTCTATATAAATAAGGTTAAAAATTCTTAGTGGCTAGTAGGACTGCCAAGCATTTGCATTCTGTACTGCTATAAATACATTTGGCTTAAGATAAGGTCTTGCTATAGTAAACAATGGGATGGTCCATTAAGTTTTCATCATGCTGATGTAGTATGGCTTTAATGGCAATATTACTAGCATCAATAAAGAGGAGGAAGGGTTTATAAAAATTTGGATATGTAAGCACTGGTGAGTGAGAAAAAGAGATGTGTAGCAGGTTAAAGGCCTGCTGTTGCTCTTCTTTTCACTAAAAGGGTATTTTTTTTCTTCAACAGATACAATGAAGGTTTGAGATGTCTGCAAAATGGTGGATAAATTAGTGATATTAGCCTACCATTCCTAGAGAAAACTTGTACATCTCATAAGAATTTAGGGGGTCATCTTAGTGATAGCCAAGACCTTATCATCCATTGGGGATTTCTGGCTTTGCTGATCTTATGACCAAAAAGTCCATCTCACTCTGGAAAAAAAGAGCGTTTTGTCAGCTTTAGTTTAATGACATTTGCCATAACAGCTGAAATACTTGCTTGAGGTGATCTAGATGTTCAGGAAAGGTTCTTGAAAAAAGATATATTATCAAGATTAACTAGTATGCACAAGCGATTTAAATTCCTAGTAGTCCGTCCATAGTGCATTAGAAGGTAGCAGGGGTATTACATAACCCCTGAGGCATTTGAGTGAGCTTGAATATTCCTTCACTTGTGACAAGAGAGCATTTTGTCTAATCTTTAGGTAACAATCTACTTGCCAGTATTCACTGGTGAGATCCATAGTGGAGAAATAGTGGGACCTCAACATTAAATGTAAAGAGCTATCTATACATGGCAGGGGTAGCTACCCTTGCGAGTGATAGAGTTGAGGCAGCTTAATCCATAACAACCTGATGACCACCATCTTTTTTCCAAATCAATAAGAGTGGGGAAGCCCATGGTTTTTGAAAGGTACAAGTAACCCAGCCTCCACCAGTTGCTGTAACTTTACAGCCACTTGAGCTTCCTCCACTTTGGATTTTTGATATGGTTGAGATTTAAATGGAGGGTGATCCTCAGTTTTAATTTTGATGTATTACCCTAGACATTTTTTTATAATTACTGGGTCCTGAGAAAAAAATAGTGCCATATTCCTTGAGGAGTTGTTCAACATCTTGCCATTCATTCAGAGTTATAATATCCTCAATTCTACTTTCAATCAAAGCTATGGTGGGTGGGGGATCAAACCTTAAATTCTGTAATGAGGCAAAACAACTCACTTCAATACTCTTAATGGTACATAGTTTTATATAAGTATTAGGGACATGCTGAGGAATCTGGAGATGTTTGGTGGTTAAATTCCCTATCAGAATAGAGATAAATTTCCTATAAGCTGGATCCAAAATTCCTAAAAAGTCAACACTTTCTTGATGGAAGGGTTTAGGTATCCACAAAGCTTTAAAATTTGATTGGGAGAGGTGAGAATTTGGATCACAGTATTTATAATAAACTTGCAAGCCAAAGAATATAGTGATAGGATGAGGGGCTACAGAGAAATCCTCTCTTTGGCATCCACAGTCTCCAGAGATAACATAGTTTTTCCCCTAAGACTTTGTACTCAATTTTGCAAATGGAGGAGGGATATTTGAAGAAGAATTCTTATTTTAAGGGCTCCTTTATTTTTGATGTAAAGTTTAACAAAACTTTATACCCTAGTAGGTTAAGTATTTTTCTTTGTGGTTGATGATGCAGTTAAACTCTCACATCTTTTGGACCCTAATAAGCAACTTATAGTTATTGTTTTCTAGTGCAACAGCAGGGGCAGTAAATAATTACTTTTCAAAACAAAGGGGTAAAGCAGAATAGGCTCCTATCACCTTAGTAAACTGACTACCTGCCATTCCATATATAGTTTTATAAATCAAGTCTGGAGCTATTTTTATCTTTTGATTAAGCTGGGAGAAAATAACGTTAACCCAAGAACCAATGTCAATTATTGCTAGAATTTTAACCTAATAGAATACTACTTCAACCTGAACCACCAATAATCTAAATTTGAAATTTAATAACTAATAGACTGTCACTAGAGATTTTCAGTAAAGCAAGCAGAGGATTCTGCTGTGGACAATCTTGGGGTTGTTCAATGCATTTAAAAGTTTTATCTGCCAAGGTATGGCTTTCTATAAAGGAACTGACCACCAGAATTTATTTGGGTAACTGACCAGCATAGAATAATAACGCTGGAGATTTTTATTTTCTTGAATAGACAGAGAGACTTCAACTTCTGATGGGGCAGATAACACAAAACAACTGAAAGTTCTGGGGATTTAGCTGATACTAGAACAAGGATCTTGAGGCACTTGTTTTCTGTTAGCATAGAGAGCCTCTTGCAATATACTGACTAATCTTTTGCTGGCTTATATTGAAGAATGTGTCAGTCAGCTACAGTGTGGTTGTTTCTTCTGCAATGAGTGCAGTATAATGCAAGTCTAGGTGAATTGGGGAATGTAACAACCAATAATTGGATTTGGGGCTTATTGGTGTTAAAACAAGGTGGCCCACCAGGTTTAAATAGTTTAGCCAAAATTTCCAATATAGCCTCTTTAAATGAAAGAGGGATGTTAAGTTTTAATTTACCAGTTTAAGATAAAGTAAGATATTAGGCATATTTTTTAAATGCTGAAAATGCAGCAGTTTGGCATTGTCTAACATATGATGATTCTCTGCAACTGAAGTTTGTGCTTCAAGGTAAAAACAGAGAGCAAATTTGCTGATAGTTCCCTTGATTAAGGCTGATACCCATAAAGGTCTGTTTTTAGCTGGTTAAGGTTAAGTCACTCTTAAATTTCTGAAGCAGAGTAGTCTTGGCATCAGTCTAAGTATGACAATGCATAAGATGGGGGATCATAATGTCTTGAGCTATATGGCTAAGACAGTCAAGTGTTTAAGTCACTGGGCATCAGTGTCTTCTTCCATACCATTTTCATAACAAAATAAGAAAGAAAAGATATTCTTTTTTCTGGGATGTACTTTTCTTTGAATGTCAGTTTGAACATGCCACTTAGAAAGTTAATGGTCAAACAACACTATTGACATAGGAGGATCATTTTTACCTAAAGGAGAACTGTTATTGCTGGATGTGTCATAAGGATGTAGGGTATCTGTAATGATCGACAATTGTACATAAATCTCATTTTTAGCACTAGGTGGTCTTAACCTAAAGGGGGATACACCAATCTATCATACATGAATCTTATAAGGTTAGAAATTATGGGACTCATATGTTGATAGTTGCAATTCTGTTATTCCAAGTAGGATTTTCCTATTCAGGTCAATAATGGAATAAATTAAATAGATTGTTTATTTGATTGGTTGTTCATACTGAGGTTCCGCTCCATTTCTCCACTGAGTTTCCTGGATGCCACAATTTGGGAGACTTTTGTGCCTTTCATTACCTACAATTCATTTATCATTTTTAAAGTATTTCAAAGCAAGGTCAGCTCCAAAGGACCTCACTTTGGAACTCTATTCTGACTTTGAGTCTACTCCCAATATAGGCCACTATTTGCTGGATTTGTTTATT
Source organism: Massospora cicadina (assembly GCA_022478985.1). Taxonomy (NCBI): domain Eukaryota; kingdom Fungi; phylum Entomophthoromycota; class Entomophthoromycetes; order Entomophthorales; family Entomophthoraceae; genus Massospora; species Massospora cicadina. The sequence continues at coordinate 14,331 of JAKSZP010017514.1, forward strand.
TAATTTTATTTATTTAAGTGAGGAGGTTGGGGATGCGGATGGCGGTGCAATGAGGAGGAGAGGAAAGGGGGTGGATGTGCTGGGATCCTTTTGAGAGTGGCTTTGCCCTGGTGAGAGAAAAAGGAGCCAGAGTGGCCCAAGGCAACAGAGGCTGGTTGGCCGCACCTTGGCCTGGTGACCCCATGGTGATAGAGGCTGGTGCACTGCACCTTGGCCCAGTATGCTCAGCAAGGCTATCCATTTGGACAGGACCATTTAGAGTTGGTATGGCTACATATAGGGGTGGTGGTTTAGGGCTGGTGGTGGGCTGAGCCTTGGGAGCCCCATCCATTACAGCATTTACTTTATCTTGTAAGATGTTGATATCCCCAATTATTGAGCCTACCCAATTGTGGTTGGTTCAAAGAGCAATTTGATGGCAATAAGAGGGGATAACTGCAGAATTTCACTTTTGAGCTCAGTAGTCATATCTCAAAGTTTTATTTGGGGTTGCTCAAGGGTGAGGATTTGTTGCTCCATTCTGTGCATCATAGCAAAGAAATTAACTAAGAGTTTAAGGTGTTCCTGATCTAACATGAGATAAGATACCATATTGTTAATATTCATAGTTAGGGTTTAATTATATTTTACCATAAGCTTGGGGTGAACCTGGCAAGTAGCACCAGTTTTGTCAGGACCTTGAGTGTAATACCTCATATCCCTCAATATTTTGAGGCCAAAGGACCTAAAATTTCAGAGTGTCAGATTTTCTATTGTTTGCTTCTCTTGATTGGAAAGTCTTTTTCTGATACAACATCTAAATAGCAATTCTTTAATAAAAATAAATCAATTTTAACTTAAAAATTGTGAAAAAAGAAAAAAGCATAAAGTTTTATTAAAAAATATCTGCTTTTTAAGGAAATTGGGAAGTTTAATCAAGAACAATCCAAGCTGCTCAAGCTAAGATCTAGTAGATAAACAAATTGGGGATTTGGTATACATCTCAATTATCTCAGTTGATCTGATAGAGCTCATCTCATAGCTTGGGTATAAACCCTAAAGTTGAGTGGATCTGAGGGAGCATGATTCTGCCATATCAGTTAAAATTGATTATTGATTTCAATCATAGTCAACTTCTATCAAAGATTAACTCTGACAGAAGTTTGGGCTTTGTAGTTGGTTTGGGATTGATTTTAATTATCTGACATTTCTGAATCTGCCATTCAGGTAGGAATCTTGACATGGCCATAAGGTCAGTAAAGCTAAAATATTTCTAATGGATAACAAGGTCTGGGACATTGCTAAGATGATCCCCTTAAATCTCTATGAGATGTACAAGTTTTCTTAAGAAAGGTAGAATATGATTGCTTTTTAATCCCTCACTTTGCAGACATCACTAAGCATATGGTGTATCTACTGAAGAAAGGGATATCCTCTCAATGAAAAGAAGAGCAACACCAGGCCTTTGATCTGCTACACATCTCTCTCTTGCTATTACTTATCTACCTTAATTTTGATAAACCCTTTTTTCTCTTTACCAATACTAGTCATATTGCCATCAGAGTCATACTATCTCAACATAATATAACTTAGTAAACTAACCCATTGCCTACTATAGCAAGACCCTATTCAAAGCTGAACGCAATTATATAATCATAAAATGTAACTGCTTGGTGGTCCTAAAGGCTATCAAGAATTTTTGATCTTATTTATATGGAAAGCATTTCATCATCATTAACAATCATGCTTCCTTATGATGGCTACAACTAATGAAGGACCATGAGGGGAGATTGGCCTAATGGGCGTTAAAACTTCAAAATTATAACTTTTCTGTTATCCACCAATCAGAGCCTATCCACCAAAATGTGGGATTACTTATCTTAAATTCTCATATTAACTTTAACTGACCCTGAAGAGAATTGACTCTATGACATCATAACCTAACCACATTTATGGAATGATGAATTCTAACCCTTAAAAAATATGTGAAGAAGTTGGTAAATACACAAGTTAAGAATGGTCAATTATGCAAATTTAAGGCTAAAAAGTGGGTGCTCTATATATGCCCTTTGGCTTGAACCAATGTCATATTGGAGGGACATTAGCAAGTTGGCCACGGGAGAATCAAGAAAACCTATCAGTGGTTCAAACCTAAACGCTATTAGGGAAGGTATGCATGTTTCAATCCAGGATGTACAGAGTTCTGCCTATTATGTTAAAGCCAAGCTGGACCTAATCCTCAAGAACAATATCCAGTGGTCCCACCCTATGAACCATTCCATACCATTATCATTGATGTTGTAGGATCTATCTTTTGAGCCTCTAATAGTCATTGGTTCCTCCTTCAGCCGTGGGCCATCTAACTAAATGGATGAAAGCTGTATCTTTACCCTCAGATTTGGTAAAGGCCATCACCATGTTTTTGTATAATCAGATTATCATCTGGCATGGGTGCTCTAATATCATTTTTTTGATAATGGGCAAAATTTCTGCTTAACACTAGTAAAAATTTAGCCAAACTGATGGAAACCACACAGTTATTCTCTATTTTCTACCATTCTGCAACCAATGGAATGATAGAGTGGACAAATGGTACACTAACTGCAATCCTCCAGAAAATGGCTATAATTAACCCCCTTAACTGGCACAATACTTTCCTAGTGCTATTTGGCCTATTGGATTAGTTACCATCAAGTTACTAAAATGTCACCATTTTAAGCGTTGTATGGCTAAAATCCTTGTCTGCCTTCTAAAGTAAAGCTATGCTTGACCAAGCCTCCCTCAAAGCCTCTGAAGTAACTATGTAAAGTATTGCAAATGAAATTATCTGACTTCAGGCCCTGGCTTTTAAAAAACTGCCCTTTACAAACCAATGGAAAAACAGCTCACTTTAATGATAAGCATGACCCCCTACACACCTTCCAATCAGGTGACCTAGTCCTCTTCTACCACCACCAGCCAGAGGCCATGAAACCAAATTGGGTAACAACTGGTTGGTGCCTTACAGAGTCATATATAGATGTGGCAATAAACAATCAATAGTAGAGGTTGTTCAAGTTACCTTAGTGAACTGAGTATATAGTTGCTTTCTCCATCCATTTTCTCCTCTGTGTCAAGACCTTGCAAGAGGTGTTGTTAGAATTTCTACCCAAATCAGAGATTTAGATAAGTTGTATAACAGTAGTTAAACCTAAACAAGCGATTTAAATGAGTTGGATGATGAGATTTAAACCCAAACCATCCAAAAAGCTGCAACCATTATTAAGGATAATACTCAAAGAAAATTTTAGCCCTAAAATTGGCATTCAAATTCAATCTATGAGGCTAATAATTCTTAATTAGGTAATCTAAAATAAATTTTAGTTTAGAATGCAGTAAGATGGATTGGATAACCTACTTTATTGCCTTATAATTTTATGTCTAAGCAAACTAATTCAATTTTTTCTCCTTTTCTCAATTTTAAGACAAAATTGTGATTTATTAGAATTGCTTTGCCAGATATAGTATCTGATATAAAGACTTTTTTGACAAAGAAAAAGCAAAAGGTAAATTCTAACACCATCAGGCTTTGGGTCACTTGGCTAATAAATTATCAAAGAGATCTGTGGTAATGCACCTGTGATTCCAACAGCCATCATGAAGCTGAACACTGCCTATAAGACTTTTTCTGAATAAAACCTCTGAGGGAAGGGTGGAACCCCAGAAAGACTGAGGATTATGTCATGGTTACATGAAATTATAGAAGGGCCTGATAGTAATGGTAAGGTTCAGCATGATGAAGCCAAGAGAACTGAGATAGCAGGCCTTCCTGACCTAAGCATGCTCTGGATCAAACCTGGGTAAAGGCAAGATATGCCAAGATAGTTCTGAGGGTGCATGTGATGATCAGATGAGAATTACATCCATGGTGTTAAAATGCACCAGCTATATTGAGAACTACAATAATAGTTTGCTTTAATTGAAAAAAGGACTAAGACACATCCAGTTTATATTATTACTAAATCTGGAAAGATTTAGCTTTAGTCAATTACTCAATCTCAGGCTTACTCAAGTTATAGTACAACATTGATGTCCTGCTGCAGTTATTGGTTCATTTGGGTGCAGTGACAACCTAAGCTTGATTCTCCCCAAAGTGATTAGTAATGCTTTTTTTTGTGATCAATCTTCTTTATTGGTCAACTTAATTAAGTAGACCCCTAATAATTTTTACAACTACCAATTGGTCCTTTGGTCTGATCTGTGCACAAAACTCCTTGAGGAGGTCTCAAATAACATTGGTCATTTTATTTTATATAAATTATATACTGATTTTACTCCCTCTTTGGAAAAACTTAAAATCTACAAATAGAGGCCCCAAAGAACCTGAGCGCTGATCTGCACTTAGTAATGCGCTCCTTTCTTGGGTCAAACCAAGTGCTCACCTTTCTGGGCTATATTGTCATTTAGCAGATAATTTACACTCTCCCTTGGGGTCCTTTTGGTACTTTCCCCCTCCTTGAGGCCCTTTACTCTGTGTTATTATCAGGTTGCTCCATGATGGTGCAGTGGGGCATTCATACCACTTCTAAGGCCTAGGAGAGTTTTAGACACTCTTTTGACAACATGCTTCTGACAGGCTGTTGGGGTATCTCAACTTCTATATAAGCACATGGACACTTTCATCGCCACCTTGCTTGCCAAATTAGCTTTCTGAGTAGTGAGTATTCTTACAAGCCAACCTCAGATACTCTTCCCACTGAAGAGTATACTGATTTGGTCTTGTGCAGCTACACTAAAAGAGTATATTAATGCATCCTGATTTACACCTATATCCTTACAGCAGGGCACCTTATCACTGAAAAGATATTCTACACACTTTATATCTTTGAACAATCTGTTTGAGCTCCTCTCACTAAGATCACATATATTGTCTATTTGAACTTGTGACCTAAACTACTAAGAGCTAAAGCGGCCACCTATTTCTCTATTACCTTGGAGGAGGGAAGATCTTAGATAGCCAGGCAGGACATCAAATGTCTTTTCACACTTAAGAGTGGTCCTGCCTTCCTGTTCAAGCCTCCATGATCAAAGCATCTTTTCTCACAGTGAGAACCTTCCCAGCCAAAGAATTTCCTCACCTTCACTAAAGGCAATCAGTCTCCTGTGAAGAACCTCTGTGACCTTCAATAAAGTAGAGGTGAAGCAACCCTACAAATTGTGCCTTACTCCAACACATCTTTTAAATAGAAAAAAGAGAATACTCTTCTTACTTTGTTATCCATTCAACATTAAGTAAAAGAGATATGAGGGAAAGATAACCATAGAAGTTGACATTACTCCATTTAACACTACTTAAGGCAACTTTATTGATCTTGCTCTGTTTAATGGCTTGACCTTCTAATTGCCTCAAATCAGAATAATACTTTTGATGACACTTCAAAGACTGTTTGGATAGAGGTAACTGAGAGCAGTTATTCCTCTGGGGCATGCCAGAATGGGTGAGGTATTATTGTTTGTTAGAACCAAGATTGCAGAGAAGCTGGGTAATCAAAGAACAGGCTCCAGAAACTAGACTAAGATCTTCAATAGGTGATGAGGGACCTATTGTGAAAAACTAGTAAGTTGTTATGCTGAAGTCTGGAGAGGAGCTACTAGGAAAACTCTAGAAAAATAAAGAATAAACTAATACTGGAGATAGAAATAGTATCATAATCAAACTAAAAGGAGTAGGTATTTATAGGCTATGACTTCACCCTACATCTTTTAAGGTGTTGATGGCATTCATTATCAAGATCTCTGCATGCTAAAATTGGTCAGATGAAGGATCAACAGCAGAAATCTCTTTGACAACTTTGCTAGGCTGCAAGGGATAATGATCTATTAAACTCAATTTTATTAGTTAAAAGTTTGGAGTTAGAAAATTTTGTATCAACTAAAGATTGAACTGGATTTTATCTATTTCTGCAGATCAAATTCTAACAACACCCCCTCAAGATCTTTTCAAGTAGATGTTTACTTGCACAGGAAATAGCTATGCACTAGTACTAAAAAAAGAAATAGCTATGCATGTGATTTTAAATAAACCATTAGTAGCAACAGTAGATTATTCAAATCCTTTGGTGTATTGCCCAATAAAGGCTGGACTAAGTAATTGTAATTTTATGGTTTCTATCCCATATTAATGATGATAAAATAAGAATAAACCTCTCAAGGGATAATTAAGTAGAGCAAGTTTTTGCATGATAGCCTGATATCCCTCTTTAAAGTAAGTATCTTTATAGATTCAGTAGCCATTAATTGAAGCATATATTTGTTAGTTAATTACTGTAAGGTAAGCACTACATTGTATGAGCTAAAAAATTCAAGGGTAGGTTGAAGGCTAGAAGGTAATAGCAGCTTACAACCACATAAGGCTTGAAAAGGTGACATATTAATTATCCTGTGGCAGCAGATTTATTATATAATAAAGAGCTGGGAGGAAAATAATTTTAGTGCACTGGATCATATGCATCTAACTTTTTTATTAAAAAACTAAGGTACCATCAGCACGTTCTGCAGTACAATTAGTGGCCAGATGATAGGGGTAGTGAAAAGGTGCTTTCTTTTTAAAATAGAAGTCAGCTTTTGCACTAAGGAAAAGATAAAATTTGTGCCCTTATCTGACAAGAGCATTTGAGGAAAGCTATGTCTAATAAAGACTTGTTGGTGAAAAAAGAGAGCTGTGGCCATTGCAGTAGATTAGTCATAAATGTGGCTTCTACCCGCTTCATTAAATAGTCAATTACAAGAATAATATATTAATGTCATATACAGCTATGAGTGTCAGATATCTAGATATTAAATATGATGGGAAGGGTATTGACCATTGTGCTCTATGATAGAATTAATGCCTGGACCCACAAGAATGGGTAAAAGAAGCTATCCTGATTAATGCATGAAGAAATCAATAGTGGTAAGGCTCAAATTGATACTAGTAAATTCTGTCAGATCAATTTAAGCCTAAAATACCAGGAGATAAAATCCTGCCTGATTAAAAATGAAGGATCATCAGAAGGTCAGGTAAATATTACTCAAGGTAGCACATGAGGCAGTAAGTTAAGATGAATCCACAAAAAGGTAAGAATCAAGAATCTGACCAACAGTTATATAAATGATACCAATTCTCATCTAATTTTGTACATTCAACATACATTTTTCTCTATCAAAAATATGCTACAAAGGCATTATACTATTCAGAATGCATTACCTGACCAAGATTCTCACTTCTGGATACCCTCTCTGTAATTTTATTGAAACTTTCTTTTGGGGTTATATTGTTATATATAACATTAAAACCTCTACTCTATACTACATTAAAGTTACTTTTTTAAATATATATCTCTTTTGATACTTAACTTAATAAGTAATTTTTCATAATGCTTATCATAGAATAGACACTTTAGCTGAAAGGACATAAATGGTGACTTGGCAACCTTTGAAGATCTATAATATACATGTCAAGAATCTTAGATAGCTTTAAGCATTGACTGCCAGGCTTCTTGAGCATAGCACTATTGAGCTCAAAAATGGAAGCACAACATACTAGGGCTTTCTACAGGGGCTCAGCCAAAACCTAATGACACCTGCACCTAATTGTTCACACCTTGGAAAATAACCCAATTAATAGTGTCATCCACTGGGTGCAAATTTGAAAATGGGTAAGATGTTTAAAATTGGAAGTTTGTCCACCATCAAAATTAAAAAAGTTTGAAATTCTTTAAAAATTTATAAGTCTCATCTCACATAGATTTACAACAAAGTATCTTGAGGCTAACTTTGTAGAGCCATATATCTGAAAGAAAAAGGCTTTTCTTTCCCTAACAATCACATTAGTTACAAAGATTCAATATGAATTATATCTCTATAATCACACAAGAGAGATGGATGACATTGTTAAAAATAAAACTAAACCAGGGTGAAAGTCAAATCAGACAATGAGCAGAATGGTGCTTAAAGGGCAAAAAATGCCCTGAGGGGATTGGGAAACAGTGCCACTAAGAAATTGCAAATCCAGACACCATCTGGGTTTGTAAAATTAACAACTAAACAAAATGCATACCTCAAGGGTCAGTATTCTCAACCCCTCTCACCGGTAGAGAACAAGCTCTGACTTTAACTAGAGTTTAACTCTCCAACCTTTGAGAAAAAGTGGGTGAGGCAAAGGCCACCCTATTTCCCCCATGTGGTTTCTGTAACCACCTATAAAATCCCCACAGCTGGATTGACATGGTATTCAAAATCAAAGATAATGCAGATGCTGCTGTAAGAGTCTGCATCAAAGTTGCTCTCTCCAAAAGCAAAAAAATATATTTTTGCCGTGCACACCAGATGGAACAAAGAGAAGACTTTGTTCATTTTTTAACTTGCTCCTAACTGACTTCCTTTATAAGATAACCAGGAGGAGCTCCAAGCTGGACTTGCTATTTATAGTGAGATCAAACACCTCAAACTTCAGTAGTTCCACTTAATGCCAAACCTGTGCCTAGATAAGGCAATAGCCATGATCAACCCACTCCCTGAGGTGATTAAAGACTCACTAAGATCCCACACACAACAGTGTAGAACCTCCCAGATGAGGGTATCTCAAAGGTTTTTGCATCATATCAGTAAGCACACTGCCAAATTTCAACCAATGTAGCACCTTGGGGCACAAGATACATGCATGCCTCATAAAGGAGGGCCTGATGGCCCCTGACTTCTGTAATGATACCACAGACTATGATAGCAAAGACTTTACCAAAATCTATTGACATCAACCACCCTTCCTCTAAGTGAGGATGGGCAGTACATTGTCGTAGACTCAGTTTCACCAAAAGTGCACAAAAAGCACAGAAGGCTTACAAATGGGCCGTGTTATGGCAGTGTTGCTTGCAACCTCCTCCATCACCCAGAAAAAATTTAGAAAGACATGAAATATAATGCCTAAGCTAACCAATCAGTTTAGATGTCCTAGGACAAAAAAATATTACCAATTCAACTAAAACAACATGTGACACCATTGCATCAAATTTATCTGGACAATTAAGCTTTACCATTAGCACACAGTTGGGACACACATAAGTGCAAATCCTGAAACCACAGGGAGCAACCAACAAACTGCAACAGGCTCTATGAGATATGAGTATAAGAGACTAACAACCTCACTTAATGGTAAAACCTGCGCAAAATCAGCAAAGGGTAAGAGATTGAACAACAACACAGATGGAACTGGTCCAGTCACTTGGAGCCAATACCATAAATGGTCTAAAGGGATAGGGCTAGATGGCCCTCCCAACCACTTCTGAGGCACCATGGGCACCTCAATGTCCATAGAGATTTTAAACATTGTGGGAACAGAGCTCAATTGTCCCAAGCCAAAAGCTGAACTTCCTACAGGAACCTCTATAGATATCTTGGCCATCCAAGAAGCTACTATCTGTAGGGGAAAGAGGGATCCTAGTCAGCCAGGATCTCATAATCCCAATTGGTATGGACATCTCACTGTAAAGTGGTTTTCCACAATCATAAAAAATTAAAAATAAATGAATAAATCTCCTATCTGCGCAGCCATGTCCTGGTGCAATGCTATTATGCCAGGACAACACAATCTTGATAGCATGCATCTATGCATTATGCACTACAGCTAAAAGAAAACAATTTCATGAAACTATTCAAAAACTTGCCATCACATCTGACACATTTTACTGGGTGACTTCAACTGCTGGGCTGACCCCAGCACAACTGATGGCCTAAGCCTAAGGGGTACCCCCTGAGTCATATTGAATTACATGCAATGAAGGTGTCCCTCAGCCTGTATGATGACCTCCTCTTAGTAACCACTTTTCTCCCACATGACTTGCCCAATGTGCATGAGAAAAGCTCATCTCAATGAGCCATATTAACTTTCCCACCACCCCTAAAAACCATTGCTCAAACATTTCTAACTTCAAAACCAAGAAAATAAATTCTCTGGCTATCAAAACATTTTTTAAGCAGCTTTATTCTACCCTACACCCACACAGGTGTTGACCTGGAGAAAGATGCACCCAGCCAACATTAAATTTCCTAAACTATCTGACTGAGTCAAAAATGAGACTGTGAACCCTAAAATTTGCAACCCTATTTATATTAGACCCCATCACAATCTGGGAAAATTCAAATTTGGGCTAATCAACAAAACTTGCCAAAGCCTTACTTAAGTATACCGCTGATGCAGCCACAATTAGGGGTACCTTGGTGAAATTGAACTATTTTGAGCTCAACACCCTAAAGTCCAGTTACAGCTCCAAATGGGGAATTAATGGATAGAAATATCCTCCCACTTAAATGCCCTCTTATTCAAACACCAGCATAGAATCAAAGTGTTGAAAAAAAGGAAAGTTTATAAAGAAAGGTGTAACCTGCTTGATATACTTATTCTGGCAATTTCACTTCTGCAGCAACCAGCCTGTGTGCACAAAGGTCTGCAAAAGTGACAGCACCATGGCAACTGATCCAGTGAAGTTTGTCAGAAGAGCATCATTACTACATAGAAATATACTGCAACACTCCAACCAAACCTAATAATGTTAAAAATTTTATACACAATATTGAAATTCAAAGCACACCACCAGATCTCAATCTATTTAATCTAATTACACAGAAAGAGCTCTGGGACACAGTCCACGGTGCACCATATAGAAAATGCTCAAGGCCTGATGGGATACCCTACAAATTTTAAAAACATTTTTAAACAAATTGCCATCTTCTGGCATCAATGAACCAGGGCTTGCTGGAGATCTGCCTCCTACCAGTTGGGCAGCAACCCTATGTCATAACCCTGTCTAAATAGGAAATAAATTGAACCTGTCCAACTGGCTTAATTGCAATCTCTAACACAAATACTAGACTTTTAATTAAAAATTTTAGCCACCAGACTAAGCAAAATAGCCTCTAAAATCCTGTCTCTCAACCAGTTTGGGTTCATACCAGGGCATTCAATCTGGACCAATATACACTCCGTCGCCAACATATGCAAGTCCAGAGCAACTGGAGCCATGGTAATTCAAGACCAGGAGAAGGCATATGACTGCTTTAGCTGGCCATACCTGAAGGAATGCCAAAGCGCCTTCAGGCTTTACCCAGATTTATAAACTTGGCAGTGCTTCCAACAGAGTCTGCATTTATGGCTGTCTTTAGCTCTGGCTTTCTAACCAACACAATCACACTATGCAGAGGGTTCAAGCAAGGAGCCCCTCAGCCCAATGCTGTACAACTTCATCATAGATCTGCTCCTTCATGTCACCAACTCAGCCTCATGGCCATTGCTGCACAAGGTTAACCAGCAATCAAGATACTGTTTTTTGTGGATGACGCATGGCAGGCATAACTAGCTATAAAGACTTCTGGTAATTGGAGTGCACCTTGGAGAAGTATTATGATGTGAGCTACACATCACTTAACAAAAAGAAGATGCAAATCACCCTCTTAGGCAAGTACACTACCAACTGGGCCACAACATTCAAGCCATACAATCCTTACAAAGAAGAAACCCAATTATCCTGCTCTATGCAACACCCCCTTAGCTAACCCAGTCTGCCACCTTAGAATGTAGCTGGAAATAGAAGGGTATTCCAATGAGACAATTGAGAGCAACCTACTATAGAGAATGTTCAACCACATCACCTCTCTTAAAGGCAGATCACTGAGACTAATGAGATAATTAACAGTTGCCAATTCACTTATCTCTCAATGCTGTGGTTCCCCACCCACACAATCTCCTTTTCACCATTGTTCATATCCTCTTTTCACACCCCAATTCAAGATGGCTGTGGCCTAGATCCCAGTTATCTGAAAAAGTGGAGTTGCTTTTTGGTTTATGCATAGATGTCATGTCACTGACTGATAGACTTTGAGGACCACGCCAACTGCATACTGGGCACTTGGATAGAGGAATCCTTAGCCCAAGACCTTCCAAACCAGCACTGGTCAAGAGCAGTGATGGCCAACTTTGCACAGGCACTCAAACTATTTAACCCCTACAACCCATTGTTGGAATTTCAGTTAACCATATTATCCAACATATTGATCAATTGTTGAGTTTAATAATAGTTATAATCAAATAGTCTCAGCAACAGTTGATGACATAAGAAATTATTGTTGAGAATCATCCCTGATGGTAATAAGCATAAATTTAATAAGAGAATATCACCCAACAGTTGATATTATTAAGATAAATCATTTTTTATTGCAGTAGCGTTTGCTTACTGATAAGATTATCATTGACAATCATCTCAACGAAATTAAGCAATAATTTGATACAAGAGCAATGCCCAATAATTGAATTATGGGGAATTTTTCAGAGTGGAGTGAATGAGGAGTCATCTGAAACTACTTAAGCATTCGAATGCTGAAGATAAAGAGTAGGATCATCAGAAGCTAAAACAATTGGTTTCAAGTTTCTAACACCAATTGTTTGGTTTCTGAACAGCTGAAGTTTACACTCCTTGATAAACTCAAGTCAATGATACCTGATGAGATTTGGTGCCTAACACTTGAGGTCAACCCACCATAGGAGGGCAAATAATTTCCAGCAGACAGCTGAAAAGTTTTTTGTTAATTTTAACTATAAAAACCCACAAATAGTCCTAGTAAAAGTAGATTCAAACTTGATATTAACTAAGTTGTTATAAATTGGTTGTTTAACATTTCTTTTGAGATAAGAGTGCAAGGATCAGATATCCTTAGGAAAATTTTTTATTAGATCTCCTCTTGGCTCTGTGAGAAGAGAATAGATAAAGTGTTCCCTACCTGTACCAAAATATCTTTGTGAGGAAGAAGCACCTGTCTAGCGTTGGATAATTCACTCAATGTGGCTTTTGGTCATTCAACTTTAATAATAGTCTTCATGCTAAAATTGCTCCAGATAATCAATTTCAATCAAATCAATGCAAGTATCCAAGAATCTGTGCAGTTGAAGTCAGGGCGCAGAAGTGAGCAATCATCTTGTAGCCCAGTTTCTAACAATCGGTGCTCACTACAGGGGGTAGTTGAGTTGCCAAAAGCCAATTTAAAACACAATGTCTTATAAGGATGAGCTTTAGAAGCTTTGGGTAGAAATACAGGCTGTCAATCAGGGTGTTCTTAGCTTGGCATCTCAAGCCAACTTTAATACTTTGGAGTAACATGTAATTAAGGCAGAAGAGATGCTTAAACAAGTTGGAACTGTGAATAACAACCTGTGTGAAAAAGTTACCTCTTTGAAGCAGAAAGTGGGCAAACTCATTAGAGAAATTTTATTCCAAAAAACTATATGTGAATTGAACAAAAAACACATCTAGCAGTTTTATGAGAAGATGAAAAAAATGACAAAGCATAAAGAGGATTTGAGTAATTACAAATGTGATTGTATGCAAATTGAGGTGAATGAGGCTGATGAAAAGACATGCAAAACTTCTATTGGTAAGACCTCCCCTCCCCAAAATAAGCCCAAACCATTTGCTGGTATGTCAGAAATGACTCCTGAAGCCACTCCTATGGCTTCATAAGTAGCTGGGCAAGGATCTTCTATGAGTAGAGCAACCAAGGAATTTCGAAATGTGCCAAAATTGCCACCTTTCACAAGGATAACGCATCAGCGTTTTTCCACCTATTTTAGATAACCATGTTTGATTATGTAGCCTGTCAGAAAGCAGTGACTGTAATAAACTGTCTAAGCATTGATTGTAAGAATCTGGTGCTACACAACCTCAATGGGAACAACTGTGCATATGTGGAAGCAAAAGCAGCAATTATGTTGGAGTTTGGAAGCCCTACTAGGATAACAAATCACAAACAAGAATGCATGGATATACAATTCTGTAAGGAAAGACCCTCGATAGTTTCACTGACCGGTCTTACCAAGAATCCCAGATCTTGGCAGGGGCAAATGTGCTGACTGACTTTGATGCACGCATAGCCATGCAGGCAGCACTTTGGCCCTACCAAGAATTGCATCAGATTATGGTGGCAGTGCTAGTAACTCAAACAATAACCCCTCAGATATGGACCATCTGATGATTTTTGGAACCAAGTTTGAAGCTCACAATCACATTTTTTAAAGTAATTTAAATAAAGGCTTAAAATATTGTCATTTTTGCTAAACCATCTAAAAAACTGAGAGTCAAATTGTGATAGTAAGTAATTCTAAAGTTTAAATATAAGTGAAAAATTGTCAATCTACTATTTCCAATGTGGAAAACCTAGCCATGTAATTGTTCAGTGTTGAAACAAAAAGCCAAAGGATTATATTAATCTCACTCAGACTAAAGAAATTGAGTTAGATTTAAAATAAGGACCAGCATTCTAGACCACAGACTTTCTAGTACTGCTGAAAAATCTGTCCCACCTGATTTAATAAAATGATGAAATTAATATCTCTGACCTTTTTGTGGATGATGACATGCCAGATCTGCTCCATCAGGGGGTAACATGGATATTAATGCAATAACTCAAGCTAAAGCAAAGGTGATTGAACCAAAAATTGTTGGTAATGAGGTCATTCAACTCTATGCATAGCAGTTAGCAGAGAAAGTCAGATCCACTGAAAGCCCTAAAGACTTAGTCAAAATAAAGTTAGATGAGGCAAACGTTTCTTTACCTATCAGCGCAATAAAGAAGTCATTTTCTAATCTATCTATTCAAAAATTTACACACTTGATTTGGCAAATCAGGCCACTATCCATTCAGTAAATACATTTGTAGTACTTAAAGTGTACCTATATCAATATTTTAGTTAATAGGATAGGAATACAAGCAATAATTGATAGTGGAGCGCCAATCAACATTGTTTCCACGAAAATAGTAAAATGTATGAAGATCTCACCAGATTTGGAACATCAAAAAGAGTATGGAATCGACCATCTAGTACTAAAAAAAAGAGTATGGAATCGCTGAACTAGACATTACCATCTCATGTGGAGCCTACAGTGTGCTACCACTTTGGTTTGGATTGCTGATAGTGTCAGGCCCTGTCATAGTGTTAGTCAATTCAAATTATGATATACTTATTAGGATGGAGTTCTTGAAGGAGTATGAGGTGAAATGCAAAGATAAAGAAAACACTCTGACAATACTGAAACAGATGTTGCTTTTGGTGTATTAGCAGAAGGAAGAGATTTTGCTGACAAAGAGGAATAATTTTGTCAACTTAATTTATATGATGGTATTATATCTATTTGCTATAAATTAGTTAGACAAAAATGGAAAGCAATGCTGATGGAAATTATGGAGAATCATGGAATAACTCTGATGATAATTGCAATGAACACTATTTTACTGGGAGCCCAAATTATAGTTAATACCAGGTTAATGATACCATCTAGTACTAAAAAAAAATACCAGGTTAATGATGGAACTCCCAGAACAGCTATATATGGGAAAATTGCAATCTATGGGCAAAATGAGGATTAAACTGTGGGTGGTGCCAGGGGTCTTAATAACAGGTCACAAAGAGATATGAATAATCTTAGCCAATCTGGGAGAGAAGCAATGAAAACTGAAAAAATCAAATCATTGCATTTCTACACTTGCTTCTGATAATGGATCCTTAGCAGCTTTCATAGATTTGGATCATTTTCTGAAATGGGATTGCCAGCAGACAATGCTGAAAGCATCAAAGTTTTAGTGGATTGTTAGCAGCTAGCTGATTTGACTGAGAATCAGCAAGAGGATGTGCTCTGATTATTAAAAAAAAATATTGGGAGATATTTGCTCAGAACAATTATAACTTAGAATATGTAAAAAACATATACTACAAAGTTGATAATGAAAAATATCTAACAATAAGAATAAGACTTGTATAAAGGTCAAGAGCAGCAGAATCAATGTCAGTAATGAACTTAGTAAGTTAGTGGAACATATGTTGCTTGTTCTATCATCAAGTTTATGGGCAAGTCTGATCCTTTTGGTAAAAAAGAAGGATAGATCAAATTGAGTAGTGATCAACTATTGCCAACTAAACAAGATCACTAAGAAAGACTCCTATCTACTGCCTCAAATTGATGACATGCTTGATCACCTAGGGAAGGCAAAATACTTTTTAGCTATGGACCTGATTTCAGGCTATTGGCAAATCAATTTGTAAAAGAATATTAGGAAAAATGTGTGATAATCACCATGCAAGGACTATACCAGCTACCTAAATGCCCCAAGGTTTATGCAACACATTGGTGACTTTCCAGTATGCTATGGATTGATACTCAGTGAATTGAAGCTATCGTGTGTGCTAGTATACTTAAACAATATCAATGTTTTCAGCAGGATCTTAGATCATTTGGAGGCTGCGGAGTAAGTTTTCAAGCAGTTGACAATGGCAAAAAAACTAAGCAGATAAAACGCCTTTTTTCAAAAAGAACCCAAATACTTGGGGTTTATTATAAACTCTAATAAATTACAACTGCAACCTACAAAAATAAAAGCAATTAAATAGATGTAAATTTAAAAAAGTGTTTGGGATATTCAAGTCTTTTTGAAGATGGTCAGATACTATCATCAATTTATCAAAGACTTTACTGAAATTGGCAAGCCTTTATTCCATCTAATCAAGGATACAAAAAGGATTCGTGTGGAACGAGGGGGCATAAATTCATTTGATGAGCTCCAAAAATATCTCATGAGGAGCTAGTGCTGAAATACCCAAATTTTAATTAATGTTTATATTACAAGAGGATGTCTCATTAATGGTGATTGGAGCTATCCTAAGTCAGTTAGATGACAATGGGATGAACATCCAGTAGCCTACATGAGCAGAACCCTTTTGTCAGTGAAAAGAAATTATACCGTGACATAGCTTGAGTGTTTGGTATTCATCCATGCCTGCAAACAATTTTCTGTCTACATACATGGGATGCACTTTAGACAAAACCAATCACTCATTTCTGCGCTGGCTTCATAATCTGAAAGAATCAGAGGGCCAATGGCATGATAGGTTTTAAAGCTGCAATCATATGGTTTTAAATTTTACAGGGCTGGAGCAGCACATCAGAATGCTAACAGATTGTCTTGATGCCATTTGTTCATATAATCTATCCTTAAGCTGATGCACTATTTCAGTGGATGATCAAAGGAGATATCAGTGGATAAACCCCAAGAAATTTGGAATGCACTATGAAAGGCCATGAAAAATACCAAATTTAAAACAATTAATTATACAAAATGATTGAAGGGAAAGAGGTTTTATTTTCTAAACTATTAGAATGAGCTGAAATATTTGAGCTGCTCATAAGGCCATCAGCCATGGTAGCCTAAAGAAAACAGTGGTTTATATTTGTCAGTGTTATTACTGGAAATCAATCAACTACAATGTTGCAGATTATCTAGCCTGTTGTGTGAAGTGTCAACTTCACAAGTTGTACAAGAACGTCATAGGGTACTGGCTAGTAGACCCTGGTTTTGCATGGCACACAATGTCCATAGACGTTATAGGACCATTGAGTGTCAACACTGGATGGGTGAATTATATAACTGTCACAATAGAAAATTAAACCTGATGGATCAAAATGAAAGCCCTTAGTAGAGTAGATGCAATGAGTATGGTGAAGTTTATAATGGACCAAGTAATCCATCAGCATGGATGCCCCCAAGTTTTTCTCAGCAACAATGAGATCAATTTTACTTCATATGTGATACCCAGGCTAAATGAATTGATGGAAATCCGTGGTGTTGTATCTGGTCCTATTGTCCAGAAATAAACAGAATGGTGGAAAAAGTAAATGCAACTCTAGCCTCAACATTACAAAAATTGATCATAGGGAAAACTTTCACTTAAAGCTTATCTGAGTTTGGTCACATTTGCTTATAATATTAGTTATCATTCATTGATAGAGAAAATGCCATTTGAACTTTTAAATGGGTGAAAAGCTGCATTACTGCCATTATTGTATTCAGCAGTGAAGCCATCTTTGTGGATGAATGCAAAACAATATCTATCCTGACAGGCTAATATCCTGATTAATTACAATCTCAGGCATTCAAAATAACAATGAAAAAGGGAGGATACCCCAGTGGTAGAGTATGGACCCTCTACCACTGCCTCCCGAGTTCGATCCCGGTAATGGACTTTAGGTAGGGGACGATTTTGACTGTGTTGGTTTTGCGCGCCAATGCCCCGAACTGAGATAGCAAATAGCAAAGGCGGTCCATGGAGTTCCTGGCCTATCATACGCTGCGCATGGAGGTTTTCCAGGTTTTATCCTCCTTTCCCATTTTCTTCACTTCCATAATCGGTGCGGTATCATCCCCAGGTCAGCCCACCTCAAATAAAATTTACAAAAAAAATGACAATGAAAAGAAGAATCAACACAAAGAAAGTGATGACCAGAATTGGCCTATGTTGAAAGAATACCATGTGGGCAATAGGGTATCCTATTGCAATATCCATAGGTTCAAGAGGAAAAATAAGTTAGATGCCCTATGGATGAGACCATTTGAAATTATTGCCAAGTTGGTGAATGAAGCTTATACAATCAAGAATATTGAAGATGGTTGCATAGTCATTAGAGTCTACACAAATTACTTAAAGTATTAGACTTAAGGAAAAAATTTTAATAAGATAAAAATAAAAATGCATAAAATGTTTATAAAAAATTAAACAACATTTTAAATCAATTTTATTTTTAAGCTTTGATGCATCTAGCAATATTTCCATCTACCAAGTGTGAAGGAAGGGAAAGATAATAATGGGCATGAGTCCTGAGTGATTGGTAGGATTAGGATAGGCTGAAACTAGATCTTCCAGAATAATCTGAATCAAGAAGATGTTGGAACATGTCTTAAAATTGGTACAGGTGGCAAGGTACCATTGAGACCCATTCTGAGGTTTGTATAGGTTGATGATGAAAAGTTACTGGAACCCATCCTGTAGTTAGTACAGGTTAAATAGCAAGCTGCCAATGGGTCCCATCCTGGTGTTTTTATAGGTAGACTAGTTGATCTTTTTAGCAATGATGTGAAGATGGGACTGGCATGGCATGATGTGAAAACTATGCTTGAGAAGTAGTGACAGCAGGTAGCAACTGAGGATAATTATCAAAACTGAGCAGAACATATGGGCGTTAAGTGCAGACAGAGCTGAACTCTGCTAAAAACATATAGATATAATAAACCAAATATGAGCACAAGCTGAGGCAGCTTTCATCCCCAAGAGTTCTATCTTTTTTTTATTCAAGGTGGGCTGACCTGGGGACAATACCGCACCGATTAAGGGAAATCGAATGAATGGGAAAGGAGGATAATATCCGAGAAAACCTCCATGCGCGGCGTATGATAGTCCAGGAACTCCATGGACCGCCTTTGCTATTCGCTATCTCAGTTCAGGGCATTGGTGCGCAAAGCCAACACAGTCATAATCGTCCCCTACCCAAAGTTCCAGTATCGGAATCGAATTTGGGGAGGCAGCGGTAGAGGTCCCTACTCTACCACTGGGGTATCCTCCCCTCCAAGAGTTCTATCTTCTTCTGAATAATCTGGTCAAAAGGGGGATATATTAGAATTTCAGTTGGCTATATCATCCAAATTATTGACCAATTAATGGATTTGATTATTTGCTATAATCATATAGTCTTGGCAGCTTTGCTGACTTGAGAGATTATTATCAGTAATCATCCCCAACAATAAGCATAAATTTGTTAAGGGAATAATACCTGACAGTTGAATTATTAAAGTATATCATTTTTTATTGCAGTAACGTTTGCTTACTGATAAGATTATTATTGACAATCATCTCAACGAAATTAAGCAATAATTTGATACAAGAGCAATGCCCAATAATTGAATTATGGGGAATTTTTCAGAGTGGAGTGAATGAGGAGTCATCTGAAACTACTTAAGCATTCGAATGCTGGAGATAAAGAGTAGGATCATCAGAAGCTAAAACAATTGGTTTCAAGTTTCTAACACCAATTGTTTGGTTTCTGAACAGCTGAAGTTTACACTCCTTGATAAACTCAAGTCAATGATACCTGATGAGATTTGGTGCCTAACACTTGAGGTCAACCCACCATAGGAGGGCAAATAATTTCCAGCAGACAGATGAAAAGTTTTTTGTTAATTTTAACTATAAAAACCCACAAATAGTCCTAGTAAAAGTAGATTCAAACTTGATATTAACTAAGTTGTTATAAATTGGTTGTTTAACATTTCTTTTAAGATAAGAGTGCAAGGATCAGATATCCTTAGGAAAATTTTATTAGATCTCCTCTTGGCTCTGTGAGAAGAGAATAGATAAAGTGTTCCCTACCTGTACCAAAATATCTTTGTGAGGAAGAAGCACCTGTCTAGCGTTGGACAATTCACTCAACGTGACTTTTAGGCATTCAACTTTAATAATAGCCTTCATACTATTATTGCCCCAGTTAATCTTTTTTAATCAAATCAACTTTATTCAAGGATCTGTGCAGTTAAAGTTAGGGTGCAGAAGTGAGCAACCATCTAGATGCCCAAATTTTAACACCTATCTAGCCTCCTCACATACCTCAGAAATTGCTCTAATGTAGCAGGCCCACATGAAACCTTCTAACTTCAAATGCTCCCTCACACCATCTGGTGATATAGAATGGACAGTCACAATAATGAGCACTAGTCAGGGAAGGAGAAGGCCTAGAGCCCTTCACTAAGGAAACCAGACCTCCCCAGAAGGACATACACAAAATATTGTCCCTGCTATCATAAGAATCAACTATCTGGATGTTTTGGACATCCCTTATAACCTCATGACACAGAAGGCAATATAGAGGCTCATACATCATCCACTTCTTCAGCTAAGGGTAAGAGCAAAACACCTGGAGCTTTTTCAGATGAACCTACAGGACAGCATATTGCTCCAGCTCCCTTCATATGACATGTGCAGTGTCTGGAGGGGATGGTACCCTACTCCACCGCCTTAAAGCATACCCACCATCTAAAGCCATATGGCATGAAACTGCGCATTTACTTAAACCTTACAATGACTAGAAGCTGTCAATCTCTAAAAGCCTCCTTGCACTTTGCCTTGAATTCCCTATACCACCCCTGCTCTGATCCCTCATTGTTGTAATTGCACTGTGGATCATACAAAGTATCACTGGATGCCTTAAAGGGAACTGTGCTGACCATCTATGGGATAGTCAGCAAATTTTACCTACACTTAACACTTTCAGCTCTGGCTCTATGGATACCTGAAGCCTAAGCAAATAAAGTTTCATTGAGTTATGGTCCTAGTCTGGCTTCTACATATGGACCCCTTCCTTAACACCTGATCCATCATAAAGGCACCTTGGAATAGAATATCCAACCCTTATACACCTGGAGGTATCTGCTAACAAAAGGGGTAGCTTATCTACTCTGAGGTAGCTAAATTTTGCTCTTACTTCACCTCACCTCTTCTTTTTCTATCTAGTTCATACTGGTAGTGTCCATCTCCTGGTTGACCTACCTTAATTAGTAAATATGGAAGAAAGAGCCAGCTGCAATTTGGCATCCATCCCAGACAGGACTCTAATGAACCTGTATATATCCAGCACTTTCTCAGAGAGACATGGATCAAGTATAAATCTATGTAATTATATCCTATAATTTGTACACCCTACACACTATCATATTGTGCATTTACTAGGTGTTCATAACAATGAACTTCAACATCATATCAATAACTAAGGGACCTTATGGATGGTCTACAAACAGGTATACATTTAGCATTATAAAGTATAGAGAACATCTATATTTGATCAAAGTAAACTGTTCCTACATCATACAGCTCCATAATCAAATGAAGACTATTGGTTTAGTTGTTATCAAGTATAGAAGCTATGAAGCTCATCTGAAAGAACATTTTGGAGTCAAACAAAAATACCAAAAAGTTGCTTTATACCTTAGTTAAAGAGCTCAAGAAACAATATAACAAAAACATATGGCAAAATGATGACCTAGGTGTCTACTAGCCTTAATCAGTAGAAAGAAAAAGTTTAATCTCCTCAAATCCTGGGTTGCAAGCTCTACAATGTTTTGATAAGTTGAAGGCCCATTGAACCTCTAAGACCTCATCAAAAGCTCAAAATGATATTTTCTGAAAGCCCATGTCAAACAGAACCTGGCATCCTGTGCAACTCAGGCATCTACTCTTTTAATTACTGTGTATTTAACAAATGAAGAACAACATGAAAGGCAAATCCTCCAGTCAAGAAGACATTAACCATGTAACAGGTCAGTTCGCACCAGTATGCTACAAAGGAGTTAGATAGTACAAGCTATGTCACTGACATGTAAATGACAACCTGGCAGAAATCCATCCATGAATCCGCACACCATGTATAAATGTCATGACATATTCTTATACATAATCTCAGTGACACTGCATACCAAAATCAAGGTCTGGCTCCAAGACAACGGTGAGATTGAGGCCAATGCCTAACCTTGCTCAATTGTCAAGCTCATCATCCAAATCTGAGTTTTAAATATAAGTTTTTATATTAATATAAGTATTTAAAATAAGCTAGTAAATATTTTTAATGAATATTATAAGATTTCTTAGAAAAAAAAACTGAATTATCAATTTATTGCCTCTCCCTTTATATAGCACTGCAAAATATCAACTAGGCTTCTCTAACCTAAGCTTTCAAATGATGACCAGATCATTGTTTGTGAAGGCTCAATATCCCATTATAAAATATTTTTGAACAATTTAGGATGCCAGTGTTGCATTTCAAAGGACCAGTCTCTGTTTAGAAATCTCCAAAATTATACCTTCAATAAACCACATTTCTGATATGCTCTTTGTATCAAACTCGATTTATCAGAGGCAACCTTTTTATTCTAATTAAAATATGAGATTTTGACCACCAAGCTAATGTGCAAACCAGGCTCTTCCTGATACATTACATCACCTCTTTATGAGGCTCATAATTCTCAGACCTTCTCTGGGCAATGCGCACATTTTTCCAGCATTTGCCATTTCACCTTCTCTATTAGAATCCCTTTCATATCATCAAGAACTTCTCACTGGCCTCTCGCTCATTGCACGTCCAGTATCCACTTATTTTCATAATCATGGCTATTCTCATCACAAGGGCTCAATTGTTTTAGATGCTCCTGTCCTTTCCCTCTAATCTCCCAAAGCTGTAAGGCATGGATTACCAGGTAGGCCTTTGACTTTTCCAGAAGCTCCAGTTCAAAAGTAAGCTTATTGATAACACAATTACTCTTATATGAGCCCAAAAACTTCAGGCCAAGCTTCTAGCTTCTCACTGGCATAGCATAGTCCTTGGCTGCCACTAACACTTAATCTTTAGAAGCAATTAGTGGATCTGGCACCCTTTATCAGTCTGAATGATGCTTCTGCCTTGCCATATCTCATTCCAGATCCACTCATAATTTTCTACTGATGTCCACCTTTTTGTAGGTTATCTCATCCACCCCTTGACACACTCTACCCCTCAAACCCCCATCCAACATTATATTGAGACCATGTTTGTAGAAATGTGGTTATCCTTATCAATGTTGACAGTGGTTGCTATAAGCAAACTGGGCCAACCAGACCCATGAGCCCCAATCATCCTGCCATTTCAAATTTAACACCAGAGATACTGTTTTAGTATTTGATTTACTCTTTCCATTTGTCCATTGGATTTTAGATGTATATCAAAGCCCTACATGGGTAAATTTCAGATTCCTGAGAAAATTAGACAAGAATTTTTGATATAATTTGTTGACCACATTCTGACATAATTTTTGCTAGTAGGCCATGCCAAGTGAATATTTCATCATTGAAAATCTTTTCAGCATCCTTTGCTGCAATATGGTGATGCACGAGAAAATTCAGCATATTTAATCAGCTAATTGACAATAACCATAATTACACCTTTCTCTTGGACCCTTGACAAACACATGATAAAGTTCACACTAACCAACACTCATAGGAGACCCAGGATTTGAAGATGACTACCCTGCAAGCAGGAAGCTTCCTCAAAGTTTCTACTTGGTTTAAACTAAGCATTGTGCAATATACCTCATAATCCATTTTAAATACCCAGCTACAAATAATTTTGCTGTATATATTTTACTATCTTCTCAACTTACAGGTGCTCCACTAATGAGTGGTTGTAGGAAGCTTGTAATACCCTCCATTGCAATGATGGATTTGGAACCCATATGTGCAAATCATGGTATAATATACCATACTTTTTCCTATAAGTATGACGGTTATCATTCTGTTAGCCTTCTGCAGTCTCAGACTATAACTGACAACCATTAAATGACCTCTGTTTCCGCTGTTTTTCTTCTTTAGTTAACTCTCCTTGCTTTTGATCATTGCAAATGATCTTCCTAGAACATTGTAGCTGTGTTGAAACCCTTCAATTTTATCTTCTTATAAGCCAACCCCACATCATAACTTAGCTAATCTGCCAAGGTAATTTCTAATCTTAGCTGGTACTCAATCTTAAAATTGTACTAGACCAGCTCCACATGCATTCAGGCTTGGCGCTAGTCCATATTTCTTGGCTTACAATAATTAATAATGCACAATGATCTTTCAAAACTACAAAAGGCTCACAAGCATACAGCAGATGGTGCTGCCATCTGTGAAAAGCTGAGACTAAAGCTCTTAATTCCCTATTGTATATTAGGAAATAAATTTCTGCTAGACTCATTTTCCAGTAAAGTAGCACATAGGATGCTTTATTAATTCATCCCTTCTTGTAATAACACCATCACCACAGCATGATTTGATGCATCCATCTCAACTACAAAATGTTTTGGAATCCAGATGAGCCAGAACAGTCACCTAAATAAGCACTTTCTTTAACAAAGTGAACACCCACTTTTCCTAACCCATAAGAACAAAACATCCTGCATTAACTGCATAAGCGTCAGAGCCAATTGCAACAGATTTTTCACAAATCACCAGAGAGAATTTATTATTCCCAAAAAAAACTCTGGGCCTCTGTTTGATCCATCAGTGCCTGTCATGCTCAAAATGCCCACAGTTTGTCAGGGCATATCTCAAGCTCATTTATAAATTCAACATTGCCCAAAACAACACCAAGCTTTAGTTGAATTTGCCTTTTGGAAGCTTCAACCACACACACATTTTGGTGAGAGCTTTCAGCACTTTCCACTCATTGCATACATGCTCATCCTGAAAATGAAAAAAACATGAGAATGTCATTCATAGACATGACACATTAACAGCTGATCACCCCAGTCAGCATTCAATTAGTCATATGCTGTAACACCTTTAGGGTATTTCAGATTCTGAATAACACTATCTGATACTGAATCATCTCTAAATGACATTTAAATACCATATTTTGATGGTTTAATCTCGTGGGTACTTGATTAAATGCATCAATAATATATAAAATTTATAAAGACAGTACAGCCTGTGACTATTAAAGAGAATTTTCTCCAATGAAATGGGATATAATTTGTGCTCCATAACTGCATTGAGCCACCAGAAGTCCACACGTGTTCATAATTCCTGTTTTTTTGATATCAATAGTACTGGCAACAGGATGGCAGATTTTAAATGGCTCAATCTACCATCACTCAACATTGAACTTACTGCTCTTCCTATGCCACTTTTGCTCATTAATTTATTAGGCAAACTGGGCATCTATGGGAAGGTTTGGGCCCTTTCTTAAATTAAAACAAAAATGCAAATAAGCTAATGGGAAAAATGGAAAATCCTTTTTTTTACCCCAAAACTTTCACAAAACTTATAGTATTCTGTGGCAATTTCTATGCCTGCTTAACTCTTACACTCTTGGACTCATCCCAATTATACTTGCCAACTATCAACCTCCAACTTATCAGAGAGCCTTCACTCAGTTTCAAAGTAACGGCATGGAAAGGAAAATTAATCTGAAGTCAAAATTGATGTCACCACTGCAATCCCAAAACCATTGGATAGTCCAGATTATCTATTTTAGAAAACTGCTATTTAAACCCAAATGACTCTGCTGTACTCCTATAAAAGAACTTACTCCCCATGAGGGAGCCCTTCATGACACATCAGTAAACAACCTCTGGTCCCTTTTGAATCTTCAACAATTCCTTGACCAACATGAGCTTAACATAATTTTCTATAACCCTATATTCATCAGGGCCATCACCTTTTCTGTTCTGCCATTTATGTATAACTCCTCTGAGATAATTATGAGGATAAAGTGAAGGGGCAGGTTTTTTATATAAATTTTTAAATTGCAAGTTTATAGTTAACTAATAGCTAAACAAATTCTCCTTCTTGTGTCTGTGACAAGCCAATTTACAGGATTCACCTATTTTATATGGCAGGCCTCCCTGTTCATTTCCAAAATCTTTTGTGGCTGCATGCCAACCCCCTGACTGGGCCAATCACCTGCCAGAGATTGACCTTTACTTGGAAACATAAAGCCCTTGCGCTGGTCTTTTGCTAATTTCAATTTCTTCAACCTGCAGGGCTAATGCAACCTCCTCTGCCAGCATACCCAGAACTTTTTCTACCTCTAAAGCCACCAGTAGTTCTGCCTATATTCCTTGACAGAACATTTTCTAGGATTGTTATTCTGTTATCTGGACCACTTTTTTTAATGGACAGAAGATCCACATGTACTCCTCCACTAAGCTACGCCCCTGGCTAACCATCAGGAGCACCATCTATGATTCATCCTTTGTCTCATCTAGGCATGCCGCATAGTGATCAAATCCACACAATCATCCAATTGACTTAGCAGGCAGCCTTGTTCTTCAATCAGCTCCCACACCCAGATTGCCAAGTTAAGGGTAATGTTGAGTTAAAACTTGACTCTTTATAAATAGTAGCTCACTTTTGCACTCATACTTAACTGCACACAATTTTGATAAAAAATTTTGATTAAATTGACTAAATAAATTAAGGCAATAATAGTGTGAAGCTATTACAAAAAGTGAGTGTTTTTTAAGCTATATTGACTATAAAGTTTAACGCTATGCTGGGCTTCTTTCTCTTGAAAATATCATTTAATTAGTAGAAAACAATTCTCTATTCTCTAAATGCAGAGCCAGGCAGAGATCTAATAAACAAACATAAAACCCTAAGATAACATAACCTTGCACTCTTATTCTAAGAGGAAGCTATACAACCAACGTATAAATAAAATGTTTTTACTAACTTAAGATCTGTTTATTATAAAAATATTGGAGAAAGATACCCAAGTGGTAGAGTATGGACCCTTTACCACTGCCTCCCGAGTTTGATCCCGGTAATGGACTTTGGGTAGGGGACGATTTTGACTGTGTTGGTTTTGCGCGCCAATGCCCCGAACCGAGATAGCGAATAGCAAAGGCGGTCCATGGAGTTCCTGGCCTATCATACGCTGCGCATGGAGGTTTTCCGGGTTTTATCCTCCTTTCCCATTTTCTTCACTTCCCTAATCGGTGCAGTACCGTCCCCAGGTCGGCCCACCTCGAATAAAATTTATATTTAAATTTAAATTATAAAAATATTGGGGGATTGTAAATATTTACTTGTTGGGTTAATATCGGCAAACAACCCTAGTAATCTTTTTACTGCACAGGTTCAATTTTCTTGTGCACTTCATTTTGCATTTTATAATATATTCGATTATCGGTTGATTTTAGTATGATGACTATTATCCATATTTGAGTATGAATTCTTATATCTCAGCCCAAAGCTCGGCCAGTATTCCTGATTAAATACTTAAGATACCATGACCTAGGGATTCATTCCCTTATTCTGTCCAACCTGATCTTTGCTGAGATTCTCTGGTGACAATCTCTTTGGTCCAACACACAGTCGGCAGCAATCCCCAATTGTGTCTCCTTCTTCTCTAGATCTCCGCTCAGATCTTTGCTCTTTTCACTAAGAGTCTTCCAATTATCACACACAGCAATAATATCCTTGAGAAGAATAGCATAAATGGATGCTGATGATAATTTACTATTAAACTATATACTGGATGAGCAACTTAGAACCATATATCTGTAATATGATCTAATTATCTGTAGTATTATCTAACTGTTTTTTATTTTAAGTGAATCATGGGGAATTTATTGTGGGGATTCAGTCATCTAACCCTCAGTTGATACCTCTTTGATGAAATGGCAGCTGTTGCCATTAATTCACCTATCCTCATCTCGGCAGCAATGGTCTTCTTCATTCTGGCTAGGATCCTATCATTGGACATCCTTGAGACCTAAACAGAAAGAGTCAGTAAACGTGTCCCTAACATTTTTTTCTCGATTCAAGGAATCAACTATATTTGGATAGCAATCTGCTTAGATAATGGGACTTATTACCCCTTAAGGCAGGTCATACACCAACCGATCAATTCACTAGTTGCAGGTGGTATCACTTGCCTCACAACTTGCTACTAACATTTCCAATCATTCAGTGATGAAACCTGACCAATCTCAATTGGTACACCTAATAGTTAATCACTATCAGATGCTCCTATTTCATTAGCAACTCCGCCTGATGAGATCATAAGTATTCGTCCAGATTGATCCCCGATGGATACGACCAGGCGAATATCCCAAAATCCCCCAAACATAGTTACCCCAAAATCAGGGTCAACTGTTTCTAATTCACTTTGCCTTAGGGAATTTTTCCCTAGCAATTCCTGGTAATCTAGCAGGTTGGGAATATGGGCAAAAATCCCAACACATCCCCCTCTTGCCTAGATTTTCAGAAAAAAAGGACTAGGACAGGAGAACACCACTTCAGACACTCGGTCAAATACTTCATTGGCTCAAGCAGAGTACGATCGTCAGTACTCAACGCTGCTCGGGATGACCTTCAGCATGTGGCGCTCTTCCTCTTCCTCCTCACTACTGCCTTCTCAGATTGCAGTCCCCATGATCTACTGTCATGCCAGGCTGATTGATTTACTTGTGATGATATTAGTCCCGGGATCCGATTTTACCCTTAGGGTATATGACCCGCTGTCATATTCAGGATTCTTGGTCTGGCGTCCTTGATTTCCTGATTTTCTCCTCATTCTGGACAGGAGACTCTTTGACGTCGATATTTATTTCTCAGCTTAATTAAGAATATTTATTTTTATTCACATATTATTTTTCTCATAACCTCTTGGCTAAAGTTATTTCTAATTCTTTTCTTGGAGAGCTTATCTCATTAATTTTTATATTAATTTCTCCAAAATTGGAGCTTAATGGATTGTAGGGTGCATAATGTCAACTTCCATATAAGTCTGACATCCACCCTCTCATCAAACTCATATGTCAAATTCTGAGTCACAGTATCAACAGCTTCTGAATAGTTTATCTGATCAAGACCTCTGGCTCTTCCAGCAGATGAGTCAGGATGCATGGCAAAACCACTTTTATGGTCCTTCCAGGACTCATACACCTAGTCTAGTGCCAGCAGCTAGTCCTTCCATTGATTTATCAGAAACAGTAACTAATCCCTCCAAAACCAGGCTTGCTATCATTTCAAACAACTCTCAGCCAATTCTTTCTCTGCCGTCAATTCCAGAGTTAGATTTCAAAACTCTTCTGGATTCAGCTCCTTTCACTGATGCACTAACCATCGGCGTAGATGCTCTGAAGATTATGCCATTTGCTCTTGATCGCTCATTTCTTTCCAGGTCAGACCTGCTTACTAAGTTTTTCTTCCTACTTGGACAATATTACAAACCCACTGTTCTGGCTACCGAGCTCACCATTGGTAACAGTATTCATTTTGAGCTCCCCTACACTAAACTCTGGGCCCAAGTCACCAAGGCTTTGTTCCTAGTGCTGAATCCCTCTGATCTTGATAACATCCTGGATTAGGATACCGCCGCTTATGCTCTTTGCTTTGCTGGCCAAGTTCTTCAAAGTTGGTCCATGTAGCTTCCAGCCTTGTCCAGGTTTCACCGCTCCTTCAGCTTTAGCTTTTGAGAAGCTCATAGTCATCACTTTCAGGATGTTATTCGTTTCCTGCATGACAACTCTTCACCAGTGCTTCCCATCAATATCTTCCACTGATGGCTTTAGTAGGGGGCATGATTCAGCAATCCCCGTCAAGCATCCCTTGCTCGCTGCCGGCCCATATGTCCGGTGTTCTTGATGAAGCCCGTCGTCTGGTGCTCAAGACTAATCTTCTGGCTCCAGTACCATATTGGGTTTACTCGGGGTTATTTGCCAATTGCCTCTTCTTATACTGTTGCTTTCCTCCCCACTCCGGGGTTTTGCAATTGGCTTCATCCGACATCTCAATTTAATTTCCCTTCCCCTAGTTGCTTTCTCACAGGGCTCTGCGTCTGCTTAAAGAACGTGGTTTCATGTAGGTCTAGCCCTCACTAGCATCTTATCTCACATCAATTTCAATGGGCTGTTCATTCCTACTGCGATCCATCCTCTCTCCCCAAGAGGTGTTAGGCAGAATCATCCTCATATCGAGGACAATTAATAAAAAAATATAAAACTATATTGGTTTTTTTCTATGCAGTTTATAATCTCTTTTTTCCAATATCTTTTATCAATTTTTTATTTTTATTTTTTTCCCATGGGACTTGACCTTGTTTTGGTTCAGTGGTCCATCTTTTTATTTTTTTCCCAAAACTGGGTTCTGGGTACTTAAACTTAACAGTTTTCTACAGTTCAGAGGTCCTTTTTTCAGACTTAACCTAATCATTAAGACATGACCAACTTAATGGTTCATCTGTCCTTTGAAAACTCTTTTAAGCTTTTCATCGATCTATTGCTTCAGATACTTAGCATGGACTTGATTTACTACTCTTCCATCCAAGAGGTTCTTGATGGAGTGGGCATCAGTCGCCATCTTGGTGATCACTTCAAACAGACCTGACCACAACGCATCTAGTCTGTTTCTTCTTTCGAAACCATGCATATCACATTAGGCTACTCTTGCATTTATTCAATATTCTGCTAAGGCCGGTCAGTTCTTATTGTCCGTCGATAGTCTCGTATCCTTTTCTTCAATGTAGTATCAAATGCTTATAATTGCATATCAATCAGGATATTTGTCAGTCAGTTCAAGTACTGTTCAGCACTCATCCCCAACGTTGGTTCCACCACCGATAATAAAGTTGGTGGCAATGTGGCCTTTCTTCTGTACAACAACGTAAACGGCATTTTCCCGTCGCCGTATGATGACTGATATTGTAGGCAAACATTACCGAACTTAGGTACGTTCCACACATGGAAGTTCTTCCTGTGACCAGCTTTCTCAGTGTTATAGCCAGCATTCCATTCACCCTTTCTACCAGTTCGTTTGTCTCCGGCCAGTAGGGTACTGACACAATTCCTAGGATCTTCATTATGTTGTTTAGCCTTGGGATCACATGAGACTTGAAGTTGGTCCCATTGTCACTCAGTAGGAATTGCGGACATCCATTTCAATATACTACTTGGTCCAATATGAACCTCGCAGTGCTGGTAGCATCTACTTTCGTTAGGGCCTTCATCTTAACCCATCTTGTCAGATGGTTGATGGCAACTATAATGTATTTAACTCCCCTGTGCTCATCATCAGCAGTCCCATTACGTCGATGGACACCTTGTGCCAGGCAAATCCAGGGCAGACCAATTGGTATCCAGTTGTACTCTTATGTGGTTTGTGCAGCTGGCACTTCACGTAACAAGCTAGATAATTTGCGACATCGTAGTTGATGGATTCCCAGTAGCAGTACTGGCAAATATGATCAGTTGTTTTTCTCAGGCCTCCATGCCTGACAACCATGTGAGCTGCTTGCACTATTGCTGCTCTTTCCGACGGTTTTGGAAAAAATATCATTTCCCATTTATTGTCTTGAATACTTGTCCATCCATAATCTCAGTGTTTTCCATTGCTTTCTTAAGCAACTTGGATTTCTTGGGGCATGTTCCTAATTTCTCTATTGACCATTCTCTGGAATAGCTCATCCACCTGCGGGTTTACCATCTGGATCATTGGTAACTACGATAATCCATCTGCATTCTGGTGAGAAGCCCCCACTCAGTGGACAATCTTATAATCATAAGCCTGGAGCTTAAGTGCCCATCTGGCCAGTCGTCCTTCTGGCTCTCTCAAAATTGTGAAGCCAACGCAACGAAGATGCTCCATCACCACTTTAAAGTGCATTTCATGGATGTACACCCATAACTGCTTACATGTGTATATGACTGCAAGGCATTCACACTCAGTCACAGTGTAGTTCCTCTCAGTGGCTGAGTTTGTCCAGCTCACATATGCCACCGGATGTTCATCCCCAAGTTCATCTACTTGGCTTAGTATGGCGCCAATTACCATCAACGAAGCATTGGTTAGTATACTAAACTCTCAAACAAAATTCAGATATTTCAGAATTGGAGAATCTATTAAATACCGGCATAGCTCATTGGAGGATTACTGAGCTTCTTTATTCCATACAAATCCTTTTTTTGGATCCTTCAATAGATGAAATAAGGGCTCAGCTATTTAGGCGAAGTCAGAATAAATCTTCTATAACTGACCATCCCAAGGAATAATTGGATGTCTCAGACACTCTTCGGCACAGCCATGCGTTCTATGGCTTCTATCTTCTGGGTTTGCAGTTACAACATACTGGAGTTGATTATGAATCTCAGAGTTTACAACTCTTTCTTAAAGAAGTGGCACTTCCTCAGCTTAATCTTCAGGTTAGCCGCAGACAGTCATTTAAATACTTCTTCCAAGTGGTGTAGGTGTACAGTAAACGTCCTACTGAACACATTTATATTGTCCAAGTATACCAGGATGCATGACAACTTCAAGTCACTCTGTATCACATCCATGGCTCTCTGAAACATTGCAAGAGCATTGTATAGACCCTGGGGCATCCTGATTGGTTGGTATAACCCCTGCACGATAATAATCGCATATTTTTCCTGATCTTCTTTTGGAGAATCAATTTGCCAATATTCCAAGATTAGATCCATCATGGAGAAATACTTCACTTCTCCCAATTGATCTAGCACATCATCGATTCTTGGTAGGGGATATGAATCCTTCTTCATAATCTTATACAGCTTTTGGTAGTCGATCACCACCCAATTGGAGCCATCCTTTTTCTTCACAATTAAATCAGACTCACCCAGAGACTTGATGATGGAACTAGAAGCCCATGCTTCACTAGTTTGCTGATTTCATCTTCCACTACCATTTTGGCCACTTTTGATCATTGGATCAGTCTCATTCTGATCAGCAAGTTTTACTCAGTGTCGACCTTGTGGATCATGTCTCTTGCGCATCCCAAATCGTGGTCAACCTGAGCGGTTACTTCCCAATACTTTTTGAACAATTTGAGCACCTCCTCTTGCTGGCCTTCCGACGGATCAGTGAGTTGCTCTTAATCAACTAATAAGTTGATGCTTTTGGTTACCCCAGCTGGTAATCCCATCTTGTCAAGAGTCCCAAAACTATGAAATCTCCTTAATTCAGCCATCAGGATCAGATGAACAAATACGATGAGCTGATTTTTCTTAATCTTCATTGGGTTTTCATTTAAGTTCACCAGGAGAACTCAAATTTCTCCATAACCAGTATTATTATCCCAGAAGCCACCCAAGGCTCCACTCTGGACTTTTTCCAGGGGCTTCTGACCTCCCCATACAACAGCTCAGAAATCTTCAATGTTAACCCTGTGTTGACTATCATCTGCGATCCAGGCAGTATGGTCTTCTCATTCTTGATCCTCAATGTAATTCCCCAGTTCTCTAGGATTTTTTCTGGCATTTCTTATCACTTTCTACCAACTAATTGATACTGAATCGGGACAATGCATCCTTGTATATTAGATTGATGAAGTTGTTTCTCCAATTCTGCATAGTTTTACCATCCTTCTGATATACTAATGATAACATTTGACCCAATATGGTCAACGTATTATCCTCAAAGTTACATTTAACTCTGTATTTGTTTAGAAATTCTGTTTCAATCAAAATGTTGTATTTTTGGTTGGCCAAAACTATTGCTGGCGCAGATATCACCAACAACCTGAATTGTAGTGGCAACATGCTATTAGCTCCACAGGAGACGGTAGTGTTCAGCCTAAATGTCCCATATTCCTTCTTATGAAAATTGGTGAGATCATCATCTTCTTTACCAGCTAGGTCAAGGCAATATTGATGGGTGCTCCGCTGTTGACAATTGCCCTCACTCTTACTTGATCCACTTGTATGTCTATATATGTACACTTGGAGTATTGCAATATAGTGTTTACTGAGTGAATAGCAGCGTTATTAGCTGAATTGAGGGTGTGAATATTTTGTGCCAATAAATCAGGAAATGATTTCTTTATCGCGCTGAGGGGAATCAACAAATGGCCTCATCTTATTGGACTTCAGATAATTCTTCAGGATTCTTGGCAGTTCAAATCTTGTCTGCCAGTTGTCAGGTGTATGACAGGGCAACTTCCTTAATTATCTTGGAGTCGATTCACTTCACCCTGGCTCTGGTCATGGCATTTACATCCAAATTGACCACTTGATACAGCTGATCCTGCTCGTCATCCACGAATAGATTGCTGATAACAATTTTTCAGTCATAATGTTGGGAGGAACAGGCTTCTCCGCAGCTCTAAACTGTTCCCCATCTAGGCTGCGGGCCCTTTTCCCAATTCCTTGGTGACTGCTGACTCTTTTGCCTGGACCACGTTGATCTGATCCTTCAGCTTTTTACAGAGTATGGCAAAATGTCCTTTCCCACCACATTAGTAGCAGACCTTTTTCTTCTTATCTAACTAACTTAATTCTTTGGGCTTATTTCCTGGCACGTTTCAATTGGTCATCTCTTTAGCTCCTTCATCCTCTTTGTGGAAGTTGGATTGCGTACCAGATTGGATTTGAAGCTTCTATCTGGGGCATCAAATGTTACTCCCAAAAATCTTCAAATTATCTACCATCTGCAAGGTAGTTATTTCCATCATGAACACGGTATACATCATGCAATGCAAATTGCGATATGGCTGTAGGGCTACTTATAAGGCGATTCTGGCATCAAATTCATCCAGTACTTTCACTCCAACCAGGATTTGTGACTCCTGGTAAAGCCAATCCGTGAAGCTAGCTAGAGACTTGTCTTTATAGAACTGGATTCCCATAAATTCCTGTTTGCGCTTTGACATGCGCGTCAGACTCCTAAACTCTTTCATGATGGCTGCCTTTGCCTCAGCATATGACCAGATGTCCCCCTCTAGGTGAGGTAACACTAAGTTCTGACATTCAGTGTCTAGGCAATTCATGGCCGTCAACACCTTTTGATGATCTCCATAGCCATTCATGGTCATGTCAAACAGTCGGAAAAATGCGGGGGCATTATCCCGATGGAACGTTGGCAATTTTGGCATTGCCTTAAATTCCTCCAAGTTATCTCTGACCGATTCTCTCAGTTTAGCCACACGGCTAACTTGAGGAGTAACTTTGGGCATCATCTCCAAAATGGCAACAAAAGTGGGTGGCATGTTCCTTGGGGTATTTGACTTTCCAAGTATGTGCAAGGACTTATTTCTTTGGCATCACTTGCCATATCTGGCTCACAACTGCATTTGTGAGTTTTAAGTTCCTCCACCTGTTTGATCAGTTACTCTATATCCACGCTGAACTTTCTCAAATGAACGCGATCCGCTTCTTGCTCTGTTTTCAGATATAAGACCTCTCAAATGAGGTCCCCTTCTTTTTTCTTCAATTAGTTAATTTCCCAAGCAACTCGTTCCTAAAGCTTGTAACATTATTTAACCCTTCCTCCACCTTGGCAACTCGTTCTTCCAAGGCTACAAATTCCTGGTGATCCGCTAAGTTTAGGGCATTCTGGTTACAGTGGCTAACTTGGTCCACAGTTTGCATAACTCATCTTTGTATGTCATTCTTCTAAATTCTTCAGCTCAACTACCCCTGTAGTGAGCACCAACTTGTAAAAATTTACTGGAGGGTTATTATTGGCAAATAACTCTAGTAATCTTTTTAATGCACAGGTTTGGTTTTCTTGTGCACTTTGTCCGCAATGCTAATATATTCAATTATTGGTTGATTATAGGATTGATGACTATTTTCCATAGTTGAGTATAAATTCTTATATCTCAGCCCAACGCTTGGCTAGTATTCCAGATTAAAATATTTGAGATGTTATGATCTTAGAGATTTGTTCTCTCATTCTGTCCAACCTGATCTTTGCTGAGATTCTCTGGTGACAATCTCTTTGGTCCAACACACAGTCAGCAGCAATCCCCAATTGTGTCTCCTTCTTCTCTAGATCTCCACTCAGATCTTTACTCTTTTCACTAAGAGTCTTTCAATTATTTCATACAGCAATAATATCCTTGAGAAGAATAGCATAAATGGATGCTGATAATAGTTTATTTTTAAACTATATACTGGATGAATACTATAGAACTGTATATCTGTAGTATTATCTAACTGTTTTTTATTATAAGTGAATCATGGGGAATTTATTGTGGGAATTCAGTCAAATAATTCTCAGTTGATACCTCTTTGATGAAATGGCAGCTGTTGCTGTTAATTCACCCAACCTCATCTCGGCAGCGATGGTCTTCTTCATTCTGGCTAGGATCCTATCATTGGACATCCTTGAGACCTATACAGAAAGAGCCAGAAAACGTGTCCCTAACGTTTTTCCTCTCAATCCAAGGAACCAACCATATTTGGCTAGCAACCTGCTTAGATAATGGGACTTATTACCCCTTAAGGCAGGTCATGCACCAACTGATCAATTTGCTAGTTGTAGGCGGCATCACACATCTCACAACTTGCTACTTACATTCCCATTCAGTCAGTGATGAAACCTAACCTGTCCCAATTGGTACACCTGATAGTTAGTCACAATCAGATGCCTTGTTTTTTTAGCAACTCCACTCAATGAGATCTTAAGTATTCATCCAGATTGATCCCCGACGGATATGACCAGGCGAATATCCCAAAATTCCCCAAACATAGTTACTTCAAAACTTGGGCCAACTGATTTCCAATTCATTTTGCCTTAGGGAATTATCTCCTAGTGATTCTTGGTAATCTAGCAGGCTGTAAATATGGGTAAAAATCCCAACAGGGGTTAAAAAGAGCAACTGGTACACAGATTTTGGCTGATCACTGGAGGTTAAGTTTATAAATTCTTCATTGTTTTAACCCTTGAGATCATCCTCTGAATAAGGGCAGGTTTTTTTGCCTTGTAAATTATCAGTAAGGCAATCTATATAGTTTGTCATTCAATTGTTTGTATCAGGAGCCAAACAATAAATCCAGAAAGTGAAGTGTTGCCTGATGACAACTACTACAACCAAAATAGATTCAAAAAATGCTTTGGTAGTTTTTGACAAACACCTTAGTTGTTTGGTTGTAACAATTCATCATGATAATCTGACTACCTGATATGAATCTCTCTTAGAATTACCTACTAAATACTGTCAGGGATGCTCCCCAACAAAATAAAAAATAATTATTAGTTCACTTCCACTGATTATATACAACTAATAATTCACAGAGCAATCATTGCCAAGTATTAGATTGTAGTACTAATCTTTGAAACATAATCAGTCTTTATGATGGATAATGTGGTACCTTAAAATTCAACATATCCGCCATTTGACCAAATTAGACGGTGGATGATAGAAACTTTGAGGATGGGAGCCACCTCAGGCTGAAGTCACGTTTGGCCATTATATTTATATAGGCTTCAGTGGAGCGCAGCTCTGTCTGCACTAAACACTCTTTGCTATGCTTAGCATCATAACTCCTCTTCTCTGACTACTATCTTCTGCCTCTCTTGAGTGCAGTTCCCACAGCATCATACTGTACCAGTACCATATCAGCTATTCTTGTCAAGAAATGAACTGGTCAGCTTGTATAAACTCAGGACAGGTTTCCAATGGCATCTCACCATTCAACCTGTACTAACCACAGAATGGGTTCCCATGACTTCTTTACATAAAATCTGTACTAACCCCAGGACAGATTCTGATGATTCCTCATCATTAATAGTATCCTCTTAACTGGCCTTTATTAAGTCCTATACTAGTGCCCTGAGCTACTCACAGCAGAACTCAGTTCTAACCTGAGCTGGTTTTACTGATTATTGGGACTTGTTCCCATCATAATCTTTTCTCTCAAACTCATTTGGTAGGTGGAAACACCACCAGATGCTTTTTCTACAGTAAAAATAGAAATAAATTTAAATATCCATAACTTTTATAATTTTTTATGCATATTTTTTATCTTTTATAATCATTGTTTTTAGTATTATAATACTTTAGGCATTGCACATAAACTCTATTTATTATATGGCCATTGTAAATTTTAATTATATAAGCATCAGTTGCTTACTTATAAATCATTTTAAATAGATCTAACCATAGAATATCCAATTTTTCTTTTTAACCCATGGGTATCACAATAGTCTACCATATCTCACTTTGTATTCTTTCACTGCCAGCTGATTCTTATCATCCATTTTTTTGCTTTGATTCTCCTCTTCAGCATTATATCAAATGCCTAAGAGTTTAACTTGATCATGATATTGGCCAGTTGGGATAGGTATTGTTCAGCACTCATTTCCAAATATGGTTCAACAGCAGAATACAAGATTGGTGGTAACTTTGCCTTTTACCCATAGAAGTTTAAATGGCATTTTCTCTATTGCAAAATGATAACTGATATTGTAGGTAAAGGTAACAGAACACAGTTAAATAGCCAAACAAAAGTTTCCTATGACCAATTTTTGTAATGATGCAGCTAGCGTTGAATTTTACTCTCCACCATCCCATAAGTTTCTGGTGATAGAAAATAGACACTACTCCTTAGATTCTTATCAACTCGTTCAATCTTGGAATAGCATAGGACGTAAAGTTGGTACCACTGTCACTTAATAAACTTGAAGCTATCTATGCCAATAGACCAAATGGTCCAAGTGAATTTCACTGTGCTCATGGCATCCACTATTCTCAGGGCTTTTGTTTTAACCTATCTGGTTAAATGGTCTATCACAACTATTATGTACTTTATATCCCCAGCATTGGTACTCAATGGTCCTATAACATCTATGGACATGTGTGCTATGCAGAACTAGGGCGTACTAGCCTTTATACTGCTACATTCTTATGCAGCTTGTGTAGTTGGCACTCCATATAACATGCCAGATATTCCGTAACATCGTTAAATTTATATTCAGTAGTAATGATAACTATGATCCATAGTCTTCTTTAGGCTACCATTGCCAATCCTTTATGAGCAACTTGGATGATTTGTATGCATTACAATGGTTTAGAGAATAGAAACCATTTTTCTTTAATTGGTTTCTATAACTGATCATTCTTAAATTCAATGTTCTACATTGCTTTCCATAGTGCATTCTGAATTTCTTGGGTTTCATACCCTATATTACCTTTGATCATCTGCTGAAATAACTTATCAGCTTAATGACATATAAGTTAAAAAACTGACAATTGTGACAGTCCATCAGCATTCTGAAGCGCTGCTTCTGCTCTGTGGATAGTTTGAAGTTATATGTTTGCAGCTTTAAAGCTCAATGTGCCAATTGGCCCTCTGGTTCCAATAGATTGCAAAGCAAGCAGGAACTAGTGGTCAGTTATGACTTTAAAGGTGTCCCATGTATATATACTAAAAATTGGTTGCAGGTATGGGTTACCACCAGTTACTTTCACTTTATAAACAGTATAGTTTTTCATCTGACAACAGGGTTCTGCTCAATAGGCTATCAGATTTTCTTTTTCGTTGCCATCAACTTGATTTAGAATGGCACAATTGCCATTAATAAGGCATCTGTTTGGATTATAAATTCTTTAATAAGATTTGGGTAATTTAGCACACGGCTACTCATGATTTATTTACTGAAGCTATTTAAATGATTTCTGGGCTTCATCATTCAACACAAATCCTTTTTTCAGTTCCTTTAGTAGGTGGAATAATAGCTTAGCAATTGCAGCAAATCCTTGATAATTTGGTGATAGTATTTGACCATCCCCAGAAAGACTTAAATATCCTAACGTTTTTTCATGATTGACATTTGTTAGCTTCTATCTTCTGCAGTTGTAGATGTAAACTTCTGGAGGTTATTACAAACCCTAAGTTTTTAAGCTCTTTCTTAAAAAGTGTTATTTTCTTGGCTTTATTTTTATATTTGCCATTACCAACCACTTGAATACTTCCTCAAATGCTCCTAGTGGTCTGTAAGATCCTGCTAAAGATGTTGATATTGCCTAAATATGCCAACATTCAGGATAACTTTAATTCACTGAGTATTGAAAACATAACCCTATGGAATGTCACCAGTGCATTGCATTATTCTTGGGACATTCTGGTTGGCTGATATAATCCTTGCATTTAATTATTGCACATTATTTATATTTTTTGGCAAATCAATCTGCCAAATCTTGATCAGATCCATAGCCAAATAGTACATTGCTTTCACAAGTTAATCAAGCAAGTAATCAATCCTTAGGAGTGGCTAAGAGTCTTTTTTAATGATTTATTTAACTAGCAATATTTGATTAATAGTCAATTTGATCTGTCCTTCATTTTTACAATGAGGATCAGACTTGCCTTTAAACTTAATGATGGAATGAGGAGCTATGCTATATAGCTTGCTGATTTCTTTGCTGACCACAGCTTCATCATCTTTTGACCTATGAACAGGTCTCATCCTTATCAGCAGATATTCCCTAATATTAACTTTGTGGATTAGTTTTTTACACATTCTAAGTTGTCATATTGAGCAAATTTCTCCCAATATCTCCAAATAATCAGAGCATATCTTCTTGCTTCTGGTTTAGATAAATCAGCTGGCTGCTCTCAATCACTAAAACATTGACACTTATGGGAGTTTTTGCTGATAATCCCATTTCAGTAATGATCTAAAATTATGAAATTCATCAAGTTATGTTGTCAGAATCAGATGCAGAAAAGTAATAATTTGATCTTTTCAACTTTCATCAGTTTCTCAACCATATTTTCTAGGCATACTTTTATTTCTCAATGACCTGGCATAATGGTTTCTGATGCCACCTATGCAAAACTCTTGCTTTCCTCCATGGACTAATGACTTCTCCATAAATCTGTTCCAGGAGTTAAATCATTAAAAATGCATTAACTACAATTTAAGTTTTCGATGAACTAGTGTTCACCACATTTGCTCTTTAAGGTAATCTGCAATGCTTCATGTTTGTTTTTATAAGCATTTTTTCTATTTCCTGTTTAACTAATTTATGTTAAATGCATATAGTGCTGTTATTGTAAACTAGGTTAAAAAATCATTCCTTTTTATAAACAATTTTCTCCTTTTCACTGATAAACCAAAGGCAGCATCTGCCCCAATATTATCAGAAAGTTCTCTTTGAAGTTATACTTTACTCCATACTTCCTCAGGAACTCCATCTTAATGAGTATATCATAATTTGGATTAGCCAGCACTATAGTGAAAGTTAATACATTAGTGATCTGAACTAAAGTGGTAGCACACTATAAGCTTTACATAATATGTTGATGTCTAGTCTGGTAGTACCATACTCTTTCATTGCTACAAATCTGCAGAAGTCTTTAACATTTCACTGATTGGTGAAAACAATGTTGATAAATGCTTCACTATCAATTACAGCTCATACTCCTAACTCATTGACTAGAATATCTTCATAGGTACACTTCAAGCATTGCAAAAGGTATTTACTGAGTGGATAATGGCATTATTTGCTAAAATAAGATTATAAATTAGTTGAACAGATAAATCAGATACAACTCTTTGAATGCGCTTATAGTTAAGAAAACGTTTGCCTCATCCAACTTAGTTTTAACTAAATTTTTATGACTTTTGGAGGACTAATTTATTCTGTTAACTGTAATGTGTATAGGTGGGAAACCTCCTTATTGATTTTGGGGTCAAACCCCTTACTTTAGTTTGGATAGTTGCATTGAAATCCAATTAATCTTTTCATAAAGTAGACCAGGTGTGTTTATTTTATAAATACATCATATAAATTAAATCTCATTGTTTATTATATCAGGTAGGACAGATTTAAAAGAAGTATTAGATCATCTCTTGTCTAAACTATTGGTCCTTTTCCTGACTCTGAACTGTTTTCTTTTTCTTGGTATGAATGAAATTACTTTGGTCCTTCAGCTTTTTGTCCTGGCACTTGGCAATTACATGGCAAGTTTCCTGCATCATTAACAATGAATTGACATTTTTCCACTCATTTTTGACCTTTGGGTTTATTTCTCACTATTTTTTAATTCTTAGGATCTTTAGTGGGTTCAGGTAATTTAACAATGTTCTGATCCTTCATATATCACTTTAATTGTTCAGTTTGAAGCTTTTAAAAAGTTACAACAAGCATCTTAAAATGATCCACCATCTGTAGGGTCAGAGTTTAAATTACTAGTGCCACCACCATAATCAGATGCAGCTTATGGTAGGGATGAAGCACCTCTTGCATGGCTATGCATGCATCAAAGATAGTAAGCATATCTACCCTAGCCAGGATCTGAGACTCTTATAAAAACAATTGACAAAATTGGTTAGAGTCTTATCCCTTTCAGAATTGTATATTTATAAATTCTTGCTTGCAATTGGCCATTCTAGTTGGCCTTCTGAATTCCAACACTATTGCTTCCTTTGCTTCAGCATATGACCAGTTATCTCCAGTAAGGTGAGGTAGCACTGTTTTTGGCAATTAAAGCTGAGACAGTTTAATACAGTTACCACTTTTTGGCAGCCTGCATTTTAAACATTGTTATAATAAAGAAATTAGAAAAGCCAGCGCGTTATCATGGTAAAAGACAGGTAAGCTTGATGTATTCTAAAAGTCTTAGATCACTCCACTGGCAGAAGATATTTGCCCAATGGCTTAATTAGCTATATGTATTGCTTCATAGTTATTTCTGACATGCCAGCAAATGATTTAGTCATATTTTGGGGTAGGAGTGGCTTCCAGACTGGAGTATGCAAATATTTTCAATGACCGCATTTATTTAAAGTAGCGCACAATCACATTTTTGACTTTTTAACTCCTCAATATGCTCCATTATTTCACCATATCTCCATGATCATGGCGGAGGTATTCTCAGTTCACTTCACATTCAACTTTTTTAAATATAATCTTCCTGATGAGTTCACCCTCTTTTTGCTTCAAAGAAGCAGTTTTTCCCACAAGGTTGTTACTCAAATTCATAAATTTTTTGATCACTTCTTTTACTTTGATTACATGCTCCTCCAAAATATTGACATTAGCTTAAGATGCTGAGTTAAGTACATTTTAAAAGAAGATTTCTATTTTTTAACAGAGCTTTAAAGATTATTCTTATATGATATTATGGATTGAAATTAGCTTTTGACAACTCAACTACCCCAGTATTGAGCACAAATTGTTAAATTTGTGATCTTGAATCTTTAAAGAATGTAGCTCACTTTTGCTCCCTTATTTAACTTCATATATTCTTGATAAATTTATTGATTAAATTGACTAAATAAACTGAGGTATTAATAGTGTGAAGACTTTTTTAAGTTGTGTTTTTAAAGCAACATTGACTATAAGGTCCAACACTAAACAGAGCTTCTTTGTCTTAAAGATATCATTAAACTAGTAGAAAACAATTCCCTATTCTCTTTACACAGAGCCAGGTGGAGATTTGATATCAAACAAAAATAACCTAAGGATATCATATTTTTGCACCCTTATTTTAAAAGGAAGCTATACAACCAATGTAAAAATAATTATGTTTTTATTTAATCAAAAATTGTTTTTATGAAGTAATTGCCAGGTTTTAAAGAGAAATAGTCACACTGCTTTTTAGCTGCTCACTGGAAAAAAATAACTAAGCTTTACTGTTTTTAATCAATGAGATTATCCTCTAAATTGCTGCCTCCCCGAGTTTAATTCTGGTACTGGAACTTTGGGTAGGGGACGATTATGACTGTGTTGGCTTTGCGCACCAATGCCCCGAACTGAGATAGCAAATAGCAAAGGCGGTCCATGGAGTTCCTGGCCTATCATACGCCGCGCATGGAGGTTTTCGGATTTTATCCTCCTTTCCCATTCATTTGATTTCCCTTAATTGGTGCGGTATTGTCCTCAGGTCAGCCCACCTCGAATAAAATAAAAAAGATTATCCTCTAAATTAGAGCAGATTCCTTTGCCTTGTCAATCATCATTAAGGCAATCTTTATAGTTTAGCATTCAATTATTGGTATCAGGAGCCAGACAATAATTCCATAAGTGATGTGTTGCTGATGATGCCTACTATCACCAAATAAAGCATTAAAATGCTTTGATAGTTACAAATGCCTTAATTGTTTGATTGAAATGAAAAGATATAGTAATCCATCTACTGAGTATCTTACCTCATTAAATTACCCACTCAATATTTTCAGGGATGATACCTGAAAAATATTTCAAAATAATTATCAGATCACATCCATTAATTATATACGACTAATAATTTAGCTTGCAATTATCACCATATATTAGTCTATGAATACCAATCTTTAAAATACTTGATCTGTCATTGAGATGGATAATGTGGTCAACTGAAATTTCAACAGTAATTCATCATGATTGAGATATTTGAATATGAAAGGGGCTTTCCTCCTGTCACCTGTGTCAAACGTGCCTGAAAATGAATCTATACTATCACCTGATGAAGTTTGTACAGCACTTCTCTGTACAGGACTACTCAACCCAATGCTAGTTTGGGCATTA
Organism: Massospora cicadina; assembly: GCA_022478985.1. Taxonomy (NCBI): domain Eukaryota; kingdom Fungi; phylum Entomophthoromycota; class Entomophthoromycetes; order Entomophthorales; family Entomophthoraceae; genus Massospora; species Massospora cicadina. The sequence goes on from JAKSZP010017514.1 coordinate 58,955, forward strand.
CAGGAGTTTATGCTGCTTATGGTGTCTCAGCACCCCATACTACCCCAACTCCCACACTAAAAAGGCCAGTAAGAGTCCTACTATTACCACATTGATAATTTTAGTACTATTTCCCTCCTGAGGTCACACCCTCATCTTGGAAGCCTCACAAGACAAAAAGAAAAGAATTAGACTTTTATTTAATAATAGGCAGGTTTGCACCAGTATTCTACAGTGAATTTGGATAGTACCAGCTATGTCACTGACAATTTAACTGCCAACCTTGCAGAAATACATCTCTGAATTCACACATCATGTTTGGTTGTCATGACATATTTTCTAACCATGGTCTGAGTGGCACTTTTACCAATAGCAAGATCTGGCTCCAGGTCAACTCTAAAAATGAGGCCAATGCCTGATCTAGCTCACTTGTTGAGCTCTTTTTTTAGATCTGTTTTAAATAATATTTTTGTAATAAAAAAAGTAAAAAAATAATCTATCAGCTATATTTTTTAAATATTATAAGATATCTTAGAAACCAAAACTGAATTATCAGTTTATTACCTTCCCCTTTATAGAGCACTGCAAAATACTCAATTAAGCTCCTTTATTCTAAGCTTTTAAATGATGAGAAAGATCATCTTTTATAAAGGCTCAGTATTCTACCTAAGAATTATTCAGAGAATATGAGATATCAGTGTCACATTCTGCAGTATAAAACTCTGTTTCTAAATATTTCTGACTTTGTATCTTTATTAATTCTGTTACCATCTGCTCTTTTACTAAACTCAATTTATCAGAGTTAACCTTTAAATCCTCATTAGACTTAAAATTTTGCTCACCAGCTAATGTGCAGACAAGGCTGTGCCTGATACATTATAAACCATGTCTGTCATCACCTCAGCAAAGCTGAGCAATATTGAAACACTTTTACAGAAGAGCTGAAAGCTAATACTGACAAGCCTTCTCAAAGCACCAAATGCAAAGAGATAAATGATAACTTAAACTGGTGCAACGTAGTACTCAAGGATGAAAAGCTTTTGCAAACTTACTGCTCATCCACTCACAAAAAAAATTATAATTTGGACATTTACACAAAAACTTGGTGCATGATAAGTCATTCCTAATAGAAGAAAAATTATCTGCTTGATGTTACATTATAACTTACACTTTAGAAAATAAATCAAAATCTTAATCCTCTTTATGATCAATAATGTCAACTTCTGCATCAAGTCTTCAGAGCAACACATGTAATAGGTTACTAAATTATCAAATCCCAGAGTAGCGTTATTAAAAAAGTGGAGGTCACTGCCTTTAAGCCTACATTCAAGGATAAAGTTTATACCTGGAAATGGGAGTTACACAGCATTACTTTACATTTATGAAGCTTTAATGAATTTTAAAACTGATCATCAAAAGGGTAAGCTGATTTTACTTTATTTAAGCTGATTAGCTTAAGAGGTTAAGGTGCCTCATATGGGTGATCTATATACTCAGAGAGAAGTGAAGGAAGCGCTCATCAAGGGATTCAGGTCCAAGCAAAGCCAGAGAATAAAAAACAGGCCATTATGAGAAATGTTTTATAAATTAACCCTTGCTAAATTAATTAATTGCTTTTATATAGAGGTTTAAACTCTGTTAACCTCAAAGATGCTTATATTTGGCAATGCCATAGTTGTTATCATTGATAGGTTACAAACTAACCATCTAGTACTAAAAAAAAGATAGGTTACAAACTCTAACCTAGCCATGCACATTACCTCTGTAAAATAAAGCTTCAATTCTATCTTAATCTTTTAAAAAAGCTATGATAACTATGTTTTAAATATATAAAGCCAGAGACCACCCAAAAGACCTTCACAAAAATTAGAGTTTATAATAATGAAGAATAATAAGAAGGAGAAAAAAGTTAAGATATTACTAATGCAAAAACAATATTTTACTAAGGATATGTTTTAAGAAGAAGCCTGCCTTGCCAAGCAGTAAAAAGATTGGTCAGCTTAGGATCTTTACTTCTAAAGCTGACTGACCTTAAGTATCTGAAAGTGAAACAATGTTTATCACTCATCTTGCATGCATTCAAAATAAATCTGGTGATAACTCTGAAGGGGTTACAGGATACAGGTTATTTTTTCTTTCACTGAGCTTGATATTCTGGACCACTTGAATGCTAAAATATTGATGATGCTCTGTTGCTAAAGAAAATTACCTGATTAAGTTATTGAGTGTCCCAAAATAATTGCCACAGCTAGCAATGCTGATCAATAGTTGTACTGTTGATCTTACTCTTTTCTTGCATTTACAGTCTTATGTAGATTAAGAAAAAGTATCCTGAGATTGCAAAAAGCTCAATCCAATGTTTTATCTTAAAGAGGTATTGACCCTTCAGCCAAGTTTTAAGAAACCACCATTAATATGGAAGTGGTTATTCAAAAGGTCCAAGTTATGGCTACCTTGGATGCAGAATCACCTATTAATGTTTTATTATCCCAAATTGTCAAGGAAAATAAGTTCACCCTTAACCACAAATACTCTCAAAAGTATAGCACTGCTAGTCCAAGCAACATAAAGTATAAGGTGCATATAATGTCTGCCAATCTGAGTTAGCACATTAGTTTTCTTCACTCCTGCAGTTGCCTTGGACATTAACCAGTATGATATTTATTGAGTTGCAGATTTCTAATCAAATATATAGAAACACTAATCTAAAGGTAGGATATTTATCACACTTTAACTTTGAAGTTTTCCATGTACTGGATATTAAAGACTCCAAAAATAAAGAGCATCTCTATCTGGTTGAGTACCAAGATTTTTCATTAATTTAAAATTTTATATCTTTGAAAGAAATATAACTAAGCTAGCTAACTCAGTTGTTGCAGCAGAGAAGATATTATTTTATGTCACTAAGGAGATAAAATTTTTATTATGAGAAAAAAAAAGGTTTCTACTGACATAACCTTAAATATACCCCCAAACTGCTTATTACATATTGCTAGTGTCAATGAAATATATAGGTTTGAACCTAGAGGTTTTTCAGGTGTCCTCAAACAGCTTATCAGTGGCCCAATGAGCTATTGCTTAAAAACATAACCAGCTAAGATATTGTAATCAATAAACATTAAAAAATTGCAAAAAGTTAATTAATTCCCATTTATAAATTTTGCAATGTATATTTTATTTTACTTAGATTAATTTTAGTCTACTCGCTGTTAATTTGATATATAGTATTTCTTAAGTTCAGATATCTGATAAGGTAAATCAGGAGAACCTTTAGAAAATGCATGATTTACTTAGAGACTATAGGATGTTTTCTCAATATGGTTATTAACTATGGTTATCAGAAGTCATGATATCAAATATGATAAAAAGTTTATTGCCTATTTGAATTCCTCAGCCAAATTAATACCTAAACTAAAGAAGGGGGTTAAATGGATTGCCTCAAAATAGTCATCCAGAGAAATCAACAGGGGTATAGCTTGTATCAACTTTAGAAAAATTCTGATGGATCAAACAAAGGCTAAGATACTCAAAGGAGAATTCCTACCTTAAAAAAGATGGATTATCAGTAGGGCAGGTGACTACTACTAGAAGTGGCACTCAAGGCAGCAATGAAGATCAAATTTAAAAAGAGTAGAAATAAAGAAGCTGCCAAATTGATTGACCTAAGTGATCCATGTTTCATCGAACTTAAGTATTTGACTCACCAATTTTTCTCTATTAAAATTTATGATACAAAGGCATTATAACATTAGTAATGCATCAACTAACTGTAAGAAGAGTATCTATATCTCTCCTGTTTTCAGCGTGGTGGTGCACAGTGCCCAAAGCCAATGCAAGAAAGCTAGTTATTACTAAAGCTACCATTGCTCAGCTGAGGGTGCTGGAACAATAATAACTCAAGCAAAGAAATGCAATAAGTAACTAGCCAAAGCTGTCATGGTGCATACTGAGATAAGGGGTAAACAACCCAGGTTGGAGGGTACTTAGATGAACCAATGGTGCATGAGGTGCTAATCTTAATGTGTTAAAATGGCAAGTCAAACAGAGTGTGAGACCTCCTCAAAGGGGTCCACTCACTTTTTGTTCAGAATAACTTTTTTAAAAAATGGTAAAATGTGGGGTTTTATTTGGGAAGTTGACCAACAAGAAATGTTGGTTAGGGGAAAACATATTTAAACTTGGATACGGAAATAAAAGATTTGAAGGAGTGGATCCAAGCACAAACCTACCAATAAGCACACACTCCCATTCCAATTGGTAGAATATGCTAAAACTGACTTCACTCATATAATTGATTGAAGTTAATTTGACCCAAATGTGTGATTTTATAAATGGAACAGGTTTTAAAATCTTATTCTTTGATTAACTGAACTGAACCATTTGTGTTTGTTACATAAACTGGTTATTACAATATCTGGGCTGACAGAGAGGCTGAGCATTTAGCTCCCCACTAATATCAACCTGAGCATATTTTGCCTGTACTCAGTGTTGATCTAGGGTATGCCTCAGATTAGGGAGACCCAGTAACTTCATCTTTTGGGCCTCCTGGTGCCCAGCCTTATCCTTGAGGTTGGTTTCACTATGATATCACATGATCATGACATTACCCTCTTTTCCTGACAGAGCTCAACCCCCCTCTAGAGGCTTGCACAAAAGAAAAGTTTTTGTGAACAGGGGCCAACTTTATGGTGGCAATAGTCAGTTTAAAATGAAATCCAGCAGCCTGAAGGAAATGCTTGTGGAAAGCTTCAGTCAGATTTTAAGCATGCACACAGTCGCACACTGAAATCTAACTGTTCTCTGCAGTGTCAAAGCACTTCCAGGATACCAGGTACTCCAGTCTTCTTTTAATGTGGTGTGAGGTAACTATTTTTCTACCTCCCACTCTGGTACCACATCCATAAGATAAACCTTGGGAGTTTCTGGTGGAAGGCCCTCAAACAATGTCAGTTTGCTCTTATAAAACACAGAGAAGATCTTAAATGAAGGAGGAAGCTCTAGTTAATATGAGGCATAGCCCATCTTTTTAACAACATGGTAGGACCCAATCCTCTTTAGTTCCAGCTTTTTGCATAGCTGCTTGATATAGATGTTACAAGCATCAAAAATCCTGAGATCCCCTTCTTTGTATGCAGGACCCACTCGGTGATTTTCATCAGCGTTTTTTTTATACACTAGCATTGCCACCTTCAAGCTTATAAAAACCCTCTGGTGGACCTTCTTGATTGTCTTGGCAAAGTCCATCACCGCTTCAACCTTAGACCCACAGCTGGCTCCATGTTAAAGGTGAGGTTAAAGCCATGGCTGACAAAAAAGGGGGAACAACTGATCAAAGAATGCAACATGTTGTTGTAACTAAATTAGGCTTTAGGAAGGTGAGAAGCTAAATTTGAATGATCTATGGTGATATAACATTGCAGAAACTACTCCAAGCACTGGTTCACTTGTTCAGTCTACCCATCTGATTGAAGGTGATAGGCAGTCAAATAGCAGGGGTAAACTGAAGAGTCTTACACAACTTTTCCAAAAGATGGAGGTAAATGAGGTCCCCAGTTACTGATAATCTTTTGGGAACCCCATAGAGTGCAAACATATATATAACAAAGAGCCTGGCCATCTGAGCCACAGTTATTTAGTTCTGCAAGAAATGAAGTGGGCAAACTATAAAATGGTCTATTACAACTATGATGGCATCGTAACCAAAAAAGATAGGTAGTTCCACAATGAAATCCACTGATAGGAAAGTATAGGGCCATTTAGCTTTTTGAACTAGTACCAACAACCCTGCTAAAGGTTGATAATTAGGTTTCATTAGATTGCAGATCAGGCGCTCTTTAAAATACCATCCTATCTGAGCAGATAAGCCCTTCTAATTGTAAGTGCATCATATTAACTCCAACATTTTTGCTTTCTCAGAATGACTAATGGTAATATTATCATGATGGTTCTAGATGTTTTCAAGCAAAGTGGGCCAGCAGGAACCCATAGGTGCCCCTAAAACCACACCATCTCATTCTTCACATGATAGCCCTAGAATTTTCTCTTAATTCAACATGCACTTAGCAAGTAACATAGTATATTTTTTGCTGCTAGCAGCTAAGAAAGAACTATCTTTCTGAACATACTATATTTCTCCACGTTTTTCAGATATGCAAGCACTGGTTTGTTGGCCAGAGGAGAGGGTAGTTGCAGCATAAGTTTACTTGGAGAAATTATCACCTGTGTGTTGTAAACTTCTATCTCCTTGAGATTGAGTGCTAAAGCAGAGTTGTGACTCAAAGCATTAGCCAAACCTTTATCTTTGCCCTTGGTAAACTCATATGTGAATGCAAATTAGGTCAAGGTCTCATGCTAATGGGTCTTCTGTGGGGTTAAAACATGTGGAGTGCGGTAGTACAGCAAGGTATGGTGGTTTGTACATACCTGAAAAGGTTAGAAAGAGCCATTCAAGTGGTGATACCAATATGTTAGTGCCTTTACCACTGCTAGTAACTCCTTGTCATAAATGGTATAATTTAACTCTAGCAAAGACATTTTTTAGTAAAATATCCTACTGGATGCTCTATCCCATCTTCACCTACTTGTAACAAGGCAGCTGCTATGGCAAAGTTGAAGGCATCAGTAGATACAATGAACTCCTTTAAAGGGTTGACATGGTTGCTCAACAGACATGAACAATAGGGTGCACTTCACTGCTTGGAAAGTATCCTCAAAAAATGGGGAACCACTGAAGCATCTTGGCATCACTAGCTTTGTATAAGAAAGCTGCCATCTCAGAAAGATAGCAGGGGTATATTTAAGCCCAAAGGGTATGACTTAAAACTCTTAATATTTTATTTATGGAGCAGAAGGCAGTTACCATTCCTTGCCCTTCTTTATCCAATCTGATTAAATGCATTGAGGCAATTCAGCTTGGAGAAGACCTTTGCCTTTTCCACATAATGTGCAATCTGTAAATCCAAAGAGATGGGATAGAGATCTGGTACCATGATATTGTTAAGGTTTTCATAGTCCACACATAGCATAAAGTAGCATCAGACTTCTCCACAAAGAGTTGTGGAGAGCATACATGGGAGGTATATTGAAAAATTGCACCTTTGGCTAATTGTTCCTTTATATACACATCTAATGTTTCTTCCTCCCAAACAGTCAATAGATAAATAGGGGAAGATATATGCACCAGATCCACAGTGAGCTTAAAGTCACAATCAAACTCAGAATGCTCAGAAAGTGCATTAGCAGATTCTGCATCAAAAGAGGATTCCAAACCCTCCAAATAAAAAAGTATAGTAACTTCCACTGAGGGCTTCCACAATGAGGCAAGGCTATAGGGGTGAAGGTGGGGCCAGTGGGGCAATTTGTCCTAGGCATTCTTTTCCAACAAAGGTACCACTAAGGTGCAACTATTCTTCATAGTGAAGGAGAGGGTATTAATCTTTCAGGTTGGTTCTAATGTCAAACTTTTACCACCACTTTACATCTAAAATAATACAGAACAGAATGTTTTTGACCATTCTAAAGTGATCAAAAAACTGGTATCTGCCAACCTGATAGTCCACTGTCTCAATAATCTTTAGAGTGGGAATACCTTAGGATGCCCTCCCATAGCTATACCATCTAGCAAGTAACTCAGTTTAAGGTAGTCAGCTAGGCTCTGATCCATAAAGTTTTTAGAGGTGCCAGTATCTATCAAAATAGTAGTAATAAGCTTTGTCATGGTTGGATGACATGATAGTAGGAACTGATGCTAGAGATAAGGCTGAATGACAGAAAGCCCAGAAGGTAAAACTTTAGGCTCTCCCTGACCTGAAGCACACCTTAGATCAACGCTGGGTGAAAGCCAAGCAGGCCCAGGTTAATAATAAGAGGGTGCAAAACGCCCAGCCTCTAATCTCGGCTCAGACACTAAAACAAACAATTTACATTTTAAATGAAGATGGTTTGATTTGCTTGGGTAAAGAGCAAGGGTTTGAGTCCCACTCCAGCTATAAAATTTTAAGCTCAAGTAAAATAAGGCTTCAATCAATTACTCAAGTGAAGGCACTTTCAGTGTATTTTATCAAAATGGATGGAAGCATCTGTTTATTGGAGCGTCAAGGCTTGGGTGCATATAGGGACCATCTAGTACTAAAAAAAAAGGCTTGGGTGCATATCCACAGAATCTGAATTTCCCCACATATTTTAAATATGTTTTTGTGACCAACCTTCTTTATTGGTCAACTTTCTTTAAATAAAATACCCATTTTTTATATTTACTTATGGTTCCTTGGGCTAACTTAATGGCGGACCCTTTGGGGAGGTCTACAACTATGTGGGCCACTACCTTCTATCACAATTCACCAAAATCTCAGGTGCTCCCTTGGGCCACCCAGGTCCCCTCCAGATTGAGGCACCCAAGCTCCCTGATGCCAAACTACACTTGATTATGGACTCCCCTCTAGGGTCCACTCAAGCTGTTATATTCCTAACTTACCTGGTCTTATATGTTGCATTCTATACCCTTGCCTGGGGTACCTTTGGCACAGATACCATTTGAGGTATCTTCTTACCCTTTTTATTAATGGCTAGTTCTCTAGCAATGTGGGTTTGCATCCCACATCATCTTGCTAAAAATAAGAGATTTAAAGACACTCTCTTACCAAGCTTTCCTAAAGAGGAGGAGAGGGTAGCAGTTAGTAGAAAATATCCAGAATGTCTTTATTTATGGTAGATAATGGCAACATCTAAAACTTTCTCTGGCTCAAGAAAGCCATAAGAGTATGTTTTGGAATTAAAAAAGGGGAAAGGATAATTGGCCACTCTTAATACTGAGGCTACATACTCTACCATATCTTCTGCAGATGCATATACCTTATTATAATTTGAATGAAGTTCTTTTTCACTTTCTGAGTGCCCCAGATTATGATAGGGGTCAAATGTGGATTCTCAGAATAATCTGATATATCAGAATAAGGTTCTCATCTAGGCCATATGACCAAATAAAAGGTTCAGAGATAGAGGTTAGAGTTTCATTATAAAATGCAGTTTATAAATATGAATGACTTTACCTCTTGAACAGCAATAGAATAGCTAATGTTATTTAAGACCAACACCTCCAAGCTCATCTGGACCAATTCTAACAGCATTATCTAAAAATGCTTATAAAGTAAAATGTGTTATTTATATTAAAATTGATAAATTTGACATAAAGTTGGAACATTATGACCTTCAGACTTCAAAGCATCCATATCCACTAGGTACAAGTATGAAGGGTGGATATTTTCCAGTTGAAGGTAACCATAATAACACCACTTTGCTCCAATCTTCAAAAAAAGAGGAAACAGTGGTGTGGCTAATGATAGCTAAATTCCATAGCTGGTGCACATTGTTTTACTTCAGAAAAGTTTTATACAGAAAAAGTTGTGCACATAGATTTTAGTATTTGAATAACTAATGTAAGGAGAGTGTCTATACCTCTCCTGTTTCCATTATGGTAGTGCTTAGTGTGCAAAGCTAATGCAAGAAAACTAGCTATTAATACTAAAGCTACTGGACCATCTAGTACTAAAAAAATACTAAAGCTACTATTGCTCAGCAAGGGTGCTGGAGCAATAATAATTTAAGCAAAGAAATGCAATAAGTAACCAGCCAAGACTGTTGTGGTGCACACTGAGAGAAGGGGTAAATGACCCAAATTGGAGGGTATCTGGATAAATTAATGGTGTGCAAGGTAATAATCTTACTGTGTCTAAAATGGCAAGGTTAACAGAGTGCAAGACCTCCTCAATGAGGTTTGCTCACAGAATCATTTGAAATAACAATTTAAAAATGGTAAAATGAGGAAATTTTATTTGGGAAGTTGACTAACAAGAAATGTTGATAAAAGAAAACATAATTAAACTTGGTTGGGGAAATAAGGGATTTGCAGGAGTGGACCCAAGCACTAACTTACCTATAAGTACACACTACCATCTTAATTGATAGAATACATAAAAACTGACTTTACTCAAGTAATCAATTAAAGTCAGATTTGACCCAAATATGTAATTTTATAAATAAAACAGATTTTAAAACCCTATTTCTTAACTAACCAAACTGAACTATCTGCATTCATTATATAAAATGTTTATTTCAATGCCAGGGCTAAAGTAAGGGCTAGGCATTTAGCTCCCTGCTAGTACCAACCTGGGCATATTTTGCTAGTATCCAGCGTTGGTCTAGGGTATGCTCAGGTTAGGGAAGCTCTGTAACTTCACCTTCTGGCCTCCTAGTGCTCAGCCTTATCCTTGGGGTTGGTCCCCAGGACAATGTCATATAATCATAATACTAACCAAGAGTCTCTCTTTTGGAGGTCACACCTCATTGATACTTTAAAAAATCTTTTTAAAGTAATAATATTAATTGCAACATGTAAAAATCTATAATCCTATATTATAATAAAGTTACATTGTTATTAAATATCTTATTTTAATACTTGGCTTCAATAAGTTTATTCTACTATACTTGCTATAGAACAGATACTCTAGCTGATGAGTTATAAATGGTAACTTGGCACCCATTTATATAAAAACTATACTTGTCATGCAACTTAGCCAGCTTTTAGTATAGACTATTGGTCTTCTTAAGAATAGCACCAATAAGCTTAAAAATTGGAAGCCCTATAGGTTGGTGCTCACTACATATAGCTCAGCAATGCTTAAAGACATCTCAACTAATTTATTACATCATGGAAGATAACTCAATTGATAATGTTATCTGCTAGGTGCACAATGAAAATGGCAAAGATAATGATCAAATAGTATTTTCACTCTTTATCACATTTAAAGAAGTCCAAAAAAGTCTTATTAATTCTCTAACCATGTTATCTTGGATTTTTAATGAAGAATTAAAGCATTACTTCAAGGTTTTTATAACCCAGGATAAAGAGGCAACCTTAAAATGGTATTTGCCTAGGACAAGACTCTTATGAATCTGTATATTCAATTCTCTACCAAAGATAAATGTATTTGCAAATCTATCTTACTATACCATATATTTTGCATATCCAGCACTATATCATATCATGCATTTACTAGGAGTCCATAATGTTAAAAACCACCATCATTTAATACTGAAGGGGTCTTATAAATATCACTGAGTAGGTATATAATTTATTATCACAAAGTATAAAAGACATCTGTAATTTTTATCAAATTAAACTAATCCTACATTTTTAGCTCCATAATCAAATATGATAACTTGATTCAGATGTTATCAAGTATGTGAAAAAAGTTGCAAAGCTTCTTTATATAGACATTTTGAAATAAAACAAATATGCTAAGCAGTTGTTTTATAATTTGATAAAGAGCTCTGATAACAGGATAGTGAAGCTTTTGGCAAAATAGTAGCTCAAGCTTTTACTAACCATCACAAAGAAAAATTCTTATTATTAAGGCTCAGCTAGAGCAAGCCTTATAATGAATTGATAAGCTGGAGACTCATCAAATCTGAGCCTTTATCAGTGTCACAAAAATCCAGTTTTTGATTAGCTCAGATTATCATAGCCAGCAAACTGTGCAATTCAGATGTCAACTTTGTCCATTACTGAGTAACTCAACAAGTAAAAAAGTAGCTTGAGAGGTAAATTCTAAGCTAGGAGGACATTAACAAAGCCTATAGTTGCCTCAATGAAGCTGAAAAATGCTAGTTTACTTATATAGAAAAATTATAAGCCAAGACTGATAAGCTTATTAAAGCATTATATGCAAAGATTTAAAAGAGGACTTAAATTGGTGCATTAAAGTCTGAGATGATGAAAAAAAGCTTTTGCAACCCTACCACTTTTCTGCTTCTCACCATCTGAGTTCTGCTCACTTAACTCTGAGAATTTTGAACTTAGAGCATTAAAAGAGGTATTCTGCTGCACAAATTTAATACTAACCAACTTGGCTTAAACTTTCTGAAAGAGCTATAAACTTGACACTTGCATGCTAAATGTGCATCTTCTTTAAAATTTATTCTGTTTACATTGAAATCTTCTTTTAACTAATGGAGCTTATCTCAGCCTCTTTTCTTGTAAGCCTAACCTTACAAGAAGTTTTTCTTCTAATAAGTGTCTTCAAAAGTAGTGCACTCAAAACTGGTCACTTGCAATTACTATTATTCACTTATTTTTTAGTTAAAGAGAAAAATAATTAAAGGACAAACTTAGAATTCTATAATATAGACTGTTTATTTTAATTTAAAACCTAGTTTCTTATACTAAATGCTAAATATCAGGATGTAAATAATAAATTGAGGGATAAATTGAATAGTGGATTAGAAAATATTATATCTTCTTTAGAAACTTTAGTTCAGTCTCTTCTTAAATTAATTTTTTTCTTGGCATTTATTTTTTCTAATTTCTAAATTTGTGTACTGCAGTGGTGTGTGGAGCCTTTAGCATCAGGGTTATTAGCTCTATGGCTCCTTTGTACTTCAGTAAGTTCAAATCTTTTATTATTGATGGGCTTAATTTCTGATTTGTTTGGTGGCACCATTTTCTTTTCATTTTGTTTGATTTTCTTTTTAATGCATTATTTTGCATCTAAATTGTTTTTTTTCTAAGTTACCTGAACAAATATTTTTTAGGAGTATATCTTATTTGGAGTTTTATCATTTCAGTTTTATCTTTTTTGAAAATTAAATTGTTTATTATTTTGACCATAATATTATTGCCATTTTCATAGCCAATTTGATTTAAATATTGCTAATTTTGTAGCTAATTTGATCATTTTTGGAGCTAGACTCATTTTGGTTTAATTATTAAAAGTGCTTCATTCAACATTTTCTTAATTCTACCAGAGGTTGAGGATTTACTAATTTTATATTGTATTAAATCTGCAATACTACCTATCAATAATTTTATAATCTGAATATCTGCATTAAAAATTTTAAAAAATTATTGGGTTGTTCTTAAAAGAAAAAAACAGCTTTTTTTAAGTATTATGCTTAGACTTACCCTATAGAAAATGAGCAAAATTTTTATCCTCTACAGGAAAAGCTACATTAACTAAATATTAAGTTAAAAAGAGTGGCATAACTAAAATTACTAAATATAAAGCTCATAGACTAAATATTGTTTATAGAATTTAAGGCAGTATTTTTGATCTCACATTTAAAAAAAGTTATATCTAGCAAAGGGAGTAATACATTTTTTAACTAAATTTATAAAGTTGATTTGAGAGATGCAACTGATCATCAAAAGGTTAAGCATATTTTATCTTGTTTAAGCTATATAGCTTAGAAGGTTAAGTGCCTTATATAAATAACTTGCATACCTAGAAAAAAAAAGAAGGAAGGCTCAATAAGAAATTCAAGTCATAGCAGAGCTTGAATATAAAAAAACAGGCAATCATAAAAATTGCACTGCACCAAAATAAAATCCTTATCAAATTTGTTAACTTCTTCTATATAGAGGCAAAAATAATGTTATCCTCAAGATGCTTAAAATATATATGATATTGCAGCTGCTGTCATTACTGGTTTACATAGTAACTACAACCTCACCATGCATGTCACATCTGTTAAATGAAGTTTTAATTTTATTTTAATAAAATTAAAGAAGCTATACATGATGTAGTTAATATATACAAGCTAGAGTCCTCATAAAAGGTCTCACTAACCTAGAGTTTATATCATGCAAGAAGCAAAGTTTAAGAAGGAAAAAAAGCTAGAATATAACTACTGCAAGAAGAACAACTGTATCAAGAATAAATGTTTTAAGAAAAACCTTGCCCTTGCAAATCTAGGAAAATAAAGGTCAGCTTAGGGTTAGATACCCCTAAAGCCAACCAACCTAAAGTACCTAAAAAAGCAAAACTTTGCTGATTGCTCACCACACTTGCATTATAAATAAACCAACTGTAAAATCTAAAGAAAGTTATAAAGATACAGAGTACTACACTTTAAATTCACCCTCTAAGCTTTCTTCTCTAGAACACTTAAATGCTAAAATATTAAAGATAAACCAGATTTTCAAAAAAACTTACCTTATCAGACTATAGGGTCTCCCAAGTATTTGATATAACCAGCAATGCTGATCATTACCTTGCCATGTTGTTTAACCTATATTAAGCCTCTACAGTCTTCTGAAGATTAAAAAAAGTACCCTAAGATTGCTTAAAAGTTTAATGCAACATTCTGCCTCAAGAAGCAGTTAGCTCTTCCACTGTAGTTTGAAGGGGCTATAACAAAAACAGAAGTGGTAATTAAAAATGTCTAAGTTATAGCTATCTTGATTAGAGGATCACCTCTTAACATTGTATCTTAGTTTCATCAAGAAGATCAAGCTTACCCCAGACCTTGAATATATACAAGAGTATAGTACCATTGGTCTAGACAACATCAAGTTAATAATTGTGTACTTAACACTGCCAATTTAAGTTAAAAAACTAGTATTTTTAGCTTCTGCTGTTGCCCTTGGCAAAAATCAAAATAACTTTTTTATCAAAACCCAATTTATGATTAAATATGAAGAAGTTATCAATCAAAATGTTATATCTATCACTCAAAACTATGAAGTTTCCCATGTCTTAAATAATAAAGATTAAAGCAAAAAGATTAAACTGTCTGATCAAGTACCATAATTCCACTTTATCTTTGCAATATTTTACTTCTTTAAAAATATAAATAAACTATCCAACTTAGTAGATTCAGCAGAAAGCATATTACTTTATGCCACTGAGGAATAAAAATTAAACTAGGAGAACAAAGATTAGTATTTACCAATATATTTCTATATATACTTCTGAACTGCTTGCTATATCATTAGTATTAAAGTAAGTAGGCTTGAACTAAGAGTTTTGCCAGAGATTCTTGATCCAGCTTATCAGCAGCCTATTGAGCTATTACTTGAAAACTTAACCAACAATGAAATTCTAGTCAAGAAGCATCAAGAAAATAAAAAATTAATTATTTTCATTGATGAATTTAATAAGATAAATTTTATTGATACTCACCTTAAATTTTTGCCTACCTTCTGACAATCTAATTTGTGCTCTTTTTACATCTAAATATTAGATAAGTTAATTGGGACCATCTAGTACTAAAAAATATTAGATAAGTTGAGTCTTAAAGATAATAAGAAAGTGCATCAATTATCTGAAAGGTATTAGGATGTATACTCCACATCTATTACAACTATGATATAAATGACTGGATACTTATTATATGTAGGAGACTCAACCTCTATCAGATTATAACCATATAGAAAGTTGAAGGTAGAGGAGTTATATATAAAAACTAATCTTAAGCAATTATTGGATGCTGGCTTACTTGTGCTCTTCCAGAGTATATGTTTATCCTACTGCTGCTCAAAATAAAAAAATGATGATTACAGAATTTTGATAAATTATATAAAGCTATAAAGCCTCATTAAAAAGTACAGCTATCTAATTTTAAGGATTGATGATGCACTGATCCAACTCTCTGGCTCAAATTTCTCTATGATAAACCTTGTCAGCAGTTATTAGCAGATATATCTTTTATCTGAAGACTAAGAAAAATATGCATTAATATTCATAGAAGTATTATTCCACTTATCTAGCTCACACAAAAATTATGCAATGCTCCTATCATATTTTAATGAGAGATGGATTACATCATGCATAACTTTATATGCAGATGATAATTGTTTACTAGATATAATATTTTCTAAAACCTTTACCAATTATCTAGACCATCTTAAGTCAGTGTTTTAATGGGTGAGAGAGTGATTATATTAAACTAAAACCTATAAAGTATACCTTTTTTCTGATAGAAATTGGAATTTTTATGATATGCTATATTACAAAAGAAAATTTTACACTTTCATGATAAAGTTTAAGCAATTATCAAGATGTCTGAGCCAAAATGCTTTTAAAACTTATAGGTACTTTTATAAATGATGGAATATTATCATCAATTTATTAGCTAACTTTATAAATCATTAAATCTTCTGTCCAATTACTTGCCAAAGATAACCCTTTTGTACAAGGGGTAAAGAGACAAACTGCATTTGAGTCAATAAACATTTTAATGAAAAGATGACTAATCTTGAAACATTTGGACTATGAGAAGCTAATTATTCTGCTTTTAATGTACACCACTTATTCATAGGCATTATCATTTCTCCATTGAATCAGAATGCATTGACTATCTGATGTTATATGATAGCAAAACATTTTCCAAAGCTGAGTGTAGAGCTTCTGTTTTTGAGCTTGATGGTGCTATGCCAAGAAGTCTGATAGTCAATATTTGAGGCTGACTAAGCTGCATGACAAGTATATATATATATATATATATACCAAGTCACCGCTTATATCTTTAAGATAGAGTTTTCATCCTAGAATAAGCATGGCAAAATAGATTTGTTAAAGTCAAGTATCAAAGTGAAATATGCAAATAATGGTAGAATTTATTATAATATAAATTAGGGCTTTTATATGTTATAACTAACAATATAAACCCCAAAAGCAAAAAGAATTAATAAAAATAACAAAATGGAAACTTAGAAGGAAAGTTCTTGGTCAGATGATATATTTTAGATGGTATAATGCCTTTATACCATAATTTTGATAGGATAAAATGGTGAATTGACTACCCAAGACATATGAGACTGTATGTCACTTAGTTTGATCATTTGACAGCTTCTTAATCATTACTCTTTTATAGGTTTATCTTAATTTGTGGAATTGAGTGCTATTACAAGTAGTTGCAACATAACTTTCAGTTAAGCCATCATTTTTGATAAGCCAGAAATTTAACTTAATTATTTTAGGCTTATATTGATTTGTTAAAGTTTTACTAAGGTTGACTAGAGCTTTGCTAACTATTAATTTCTTTAGTTAATTTATCAAAGTAATAAACATAACCCTCCTCTTAGATCTAATGTCAATTTAGCTAAAGGAGTCTAATAATAGTATAATTTCTATCATATCTGATATAAGGATATTTAACATCACCTCCTTCAAGAATATTAGTTAATAAATACTTATATAAAAATTAGCTATAACATGGTTGATTATTACTCCAGTTTTCAAAGGATTGATTAAATACTTATCTACATATTTATAAGTGATAGCATAAAGTTTATTCTAAGTGAATTCAATTTTTTCCAAAAATCTATTCAATTGTGATAATATAATATCAAGTTTAAAATCTTAAAGGTGGGCAAAAGTTGGCAAGTTGCATTTGCTGCTTAACCTTCTTTTATAACCATTGTTATTAAAATTTGTTATTGCTTCTAACTTAAGTTCTATTACTTTTGGGATAATCTTAGCACTTTTTTAGGGTTTTTGATACTATCAAAAATAATTTCTCAATAATAAAGCTGAGAATCTAGTTTCTTTTCTATATAAAGCATTTAATGATGATATTTTTCTTAATGATAACATTTTAATAATTTGATTAAAACAGGGTTAGAAAAGGAGTAGACTTAGGTTTTAATAAATCTTTATTAGAAAGCATAGGCTAGAGGCCAATTGAGAGAGAGACCTAAATGTGAGATAATGATAAAATAGGATTAAAAGGGTCTTAGACCTAAGTTCAGTTCATATCGGTCAGTGATAATGAGGCCTGATAGCCATCATTGTCAGACTACAGTTCTGAGCATGAGAATATATACTTGGTTATACTTGTGACTCAGTTGGAGTGGTGAGGCTAACTGACTGATGCAGGAACTGGACCATGAGGCACTAGTTTATTGACTAACAAAAAGGGCTCACTGGCATAGTCAGCAGCTGGGTGAGAAGTCAGGGCTTGATTGTCTATCAATGGGGTGGGCTCAAAAGTAAATATAACTTCTAAAGATTGTTTAAGTGCTTGGCTAGTAGCTAGTGAGAGAGGCACATCAGCTTGTTGGTCAGCTGGTAGATTTTTGAGCATTTGATTATTAGGTTGAAAGACTGCTGAAGTAGCTATAGTAGGTATAAGGCCATTTTGGATATCTTGTAAATGAGAAACTGCTTCGGAGGGCAAAGAGATAGGTACGGTACCAGAGGAGTACAACTGCAGCCATTTTGCAGGGCCAGAAACTAACTCTATATCAGCTGGTCTTATCTAGCAGATAGAGATGCATCAATAATAGGTGCTGGCGGGGGTCTATCTGTTGTGGGCTCATCTTTTGCTGTTGAGGGGCTGTTGTACACTTATTTAAGATATAAACCAGTACTTGCTTGAACATATTGACCTAGCTATGGTTGAGGATGCAGTCTAAAATAGAGTATGTTGCTTGGGCTAGAAAGGTAAACCTCTCCATATCAACTCTAAGGTTTTTAGTGGATGGCCATTAGATTAGGTAAAAAGTCTGCCAGCAGGTAGCAGCCATTGATGTGAGATCAGCCAAACCTTCTCCCACAAGGGCAGAAGTAGTGGAAGCCAATGGTGCTACATTGCCAACTGATGGCCATGGCTACAGTACCTATATCAGTGATCCGGAGTATATAGTAATATTCTGAGTTTGCTTAGTTTATTCACTTGCTATAACTATAAGCATTTTTAGTAATAAATAGGGCTATAGGGGATGTTCTGAGCTACCTTAAAAGCCAGGCTTGTATACAATCATTGAGGGTTGGCTGAGGGTGATA
>JAKSZP010017515.1:0-77288 GCA_022478985.1 Massospora cicadina
TCTTTTTCCATTGTTCTATTCTTCTCAAAGATATTATTGCTATGTGTGATAATTAGGAGACTCTTAGGGAAAAGAGTAAAGATCTGAGCGTGGATCTAGAGAAGAAGGAGAACCAATTGTGGATTACTACCAACTGTGTGTTGGACTGAAGAGACTGTCACCAGGGAATCTCAGAGAAGATTGGGTTGTACAGAATGAGGGAACAAATCCCAAGATCACGACGTATCAAGAATTTAAATTGGGAATACTGGCCGAGCGTTGGGCTGAGATATAAGAATTCACACTCAACTATGGATAATAGTCATCACACTATTATCAACTAATAATCTAATATACTATATAACGCAGACGAAGTTCATAAGAAAACAAACCTGTGCATTAAAAAGATTACTAGGGTTTATTTGCTGATAATAACCCAACAGTAAATTTTACATAAGCTAAGTAGACAAACTTGGGGACAAACATTTGGTGGCATATGTGAACCAGACACTCTCAGCCATAGAGAGGAACTACACCATAACTGAGCATAAATGCCTTGCGGTCTTTTATGCCTGTAAGCAGTTTCAGTTGTACATCCATGGAACGCACTTTAGAGTTGTGACGGACCACCCTTTGTTGCGTTGGCTCCACAATTTGAGAGAGCCAGAATGACAACTGGCCTGATGGGCACTAAAGCTTCAGGCTTATTATTATAAGTTTGTCCTCTGAGCGGGGGCTTCTCACAGAATGCAGATGGCTTATCATGGTTGCCAATGGTCCAGATGGTATACCAGCAGGCGGATGAGTTATTCTAGATAATGGTCGACGGAGAGATTGGGAATGAGCCCTGAGAAATCCAAGGCGTGCTTCAAAAAGTGATGGAAAACACCAAGACCATGGATGGACAAGTGTTTAAGATGATTATTGGGAAGCAGTTATTATTCCCAAAGCTGTCAGAAAGAGCAGCTATTGTTCAAGATGCTCATAAGGGTATCGGGCATGAAGGCCTGAGAAAAACAACCAATCATATTTTCCAGTACTACTGGGAGTCAATCAACTACAATGTCACGGACTATTTAGCTTGTTGCGTGGAGTGCCAGCTGCACAAGCCACATAAGAATAAAACTGGATACCAACTGGTCCACCCTGTATTTACCTGTCATATGGTGTCCATTGCCAGGATGGGACCGCTGATGATGAGCACAGGGGGAGTCAAGTGCATAAAAGTTACAATTGACCATCTGCCAAGATGAGGGCGAGACAAAGTCCCTCATGAAAGTAGATGCTACCAGCACCGCAAAGTTTATCCTGGATCATGTAGTATACCAACATGGATGCCCGCAGGTCCTGCTAAGTGACAATGGGTCAAACTTTAGATCTCATGTGATCCTACAGATAAATGAGATAATGGGGATCTGAGGAGTCATGTCTATGACCTACCAGCTGGAGAAAAATTGACTGGTAGGACTAGTGAATGTAATGCTTGCTGTGATGCTGAGGAAGCTGGTCACAGGAAGAACTTCCTCGTGTAAAATATACCTGAGTTTGGTAATGTTCACCTACTTATCAGTCATCATTTGGCGACAGGAAAAACGCTGTTTGAATTACTATATGGGAGGAAGGCTGTGTTGCCGCTTATTTTATATTTGTGATGGAACCAACATCAGGGATGAGAGCTGAACAGTACTTGAACCGATTGGTAAATATCCTGATCAAAATGCAATTGCAAGTATTTCATACAACTTTAAAGAAAAGGATATGGGCGAAATCAACTTCCAATAAGAACTGACTGGCCTTAGCAGAATATTGGATAAATGAAAGATTTGCCTATTGTGATACAAAGGGTTTTTGAAATGAAATAAACTGGATGCATTGTGGTCATGCCCGTTTTAGATTATCGCCAAGATAGTGATATACGCCTACTCCATTAAGAACCTCTTAGATGGAAGAGTAGCAAATCTAGAACATGCTAATTACTTGAAGTGATAAGTTGATTAAAAAAACAAAAAAGAGTTCCTGAAGGACTGATGAACCATTACTTTGGTTATGTCCTGATGATTAGGTCAAGTCCAAAAAAGGACCTCTGAACCAATTTAGATGGTTAAGGAAAAAGGACCTCTGAACCATAGAAAACTGGTAGGTTTAAGTACCCAGGACCCAGTTTGGGGTAAAATAAAAAGGATGGACCGCTGAACCAAAACAAGGCCAAGTCCCATGGAAAAAAAGAAAAAAATAAAAGATTGATAAAAGATATTGGAAAAAAGATTAAAAACTGCATATGAAAACTGATGTATTTTATAATTTTTATTTTTTGTTATCCTTGATATGGGGATGATTCTTCCTATGTCACATCTTGGGGGAGGGAGGATGGATTGCGGTAGGAATGAATTTTTATTAATACAAGGATGGCCGACCAGGGGACAGACACATCTGATATGTAGGAGCAGGGAAAGCGGAAAACAGAAATGGGAAGAGAGCGCAAAACAAAGGAACTCAAAAGATACGACTTGGCACACTTTGGTGTGGCTGGGGGCCACGGGTGGTGAGTGACTAGACCTTGAGTGGCATGGCAACTCATGGGCTAGTAGGGTGTACCGCCTATGAAGACTGTGAGGTTTTCAATGTCATAATGAAGGAACCAATTTGGAATCCAGGTGCCCATCCGTTATTTCCATTTGTGTTGGAGTGAGCCAAACAGCCAGGCTTGAAAATAGTCAGTCAAATGGCTGTGGAACCTGATGATGGCTTGATTAAAATTGTGGAAGATCCCGTTGAAGGCGTCAAGGGTAATTGTGTGAATGGACCATATTGCAATGCACACAATTAGAGCCCTCAGTGTATGGGGGATAGGTGAGGCCATGTTGAGTGCCATGATATCGCGGGATAGTCAGAACTTGGTTGTAGGTGATTGTTGAAACAAATGCATCACGTTGGCCCAGATATGCGCAGATGGCGGGCACTCTTCCAGGCGGTGTGCTAGTGTGTTGGGTCCGCCACAGATGGCGCATGTCTTGGACATTGAGAAAGTACGGTCAGCTGTTCTATATATACAGCGCATGTATCGCCACATTGTGGAGCACACTTGTGGGGATAGAAGGAGGCAGGTGACGAGGTTCCACACCTGTGTTTGGGTGTGCAAGTCATATGGGACGTCTTGATGGTCTAGGTAGTCAATCCTGGACAGAGGGAAGGGTGGTAATGGGGCAGGTGCGTTAGACACCATTTGTCCTTTGTGGAGTTGCACATATCCAGTTTGAGGGTGAATGTCTTCGGATTGCTGTGCATAGGAGAAGCTCCAATCCCCTTGTCTTAGGTTGTATAGGATGCGTTTGAAATACCGATTGGTGTTGTGCGGTCCAGTGGCGTTTGGGTGTGTTACAAGGTACTTCATCAGGGTCGCCGGGTTAGATGGGGACCTCAGATGTAGTGCCTTTGCAAAATTGGTTTGGGCTGCCTTGGCCCAGTGGGGGGATGGTGGGTTGATTGACGTTGTGGAGGCTATCCATGAGCCTAGGATTTGCGTTGCTCTTTCTGTGAAGTTGAGCATCCCCATTCCGCCTTTCTTCTGTGGTCCGTACATGGTCTCCAGCCTGACAGGTGCACGGTATCCAGACCATAGCCAGTTCTGCAGGAGCTTGTAGACTGCGTTGGTAAAATTGGTGGAGAAGGGGATCGCGTGGGCTGCAAACCATAACTTTGATAGGATCAGGGAGTTGGCTAACACAACTCTTCCAGTTAGGCTGTCTTTATTCTCCGCATACATGTCATTCTTTTTGTGATGTCCAAAATGTTGGTTTTATGGTGTCAAGTGCATATCCACCGGCTTTGAGCCATATGCCCAGATGACGGACTGGGTTGGTAGAAGGGTGGTGTGTAAAGGGTAGGCAAAGTGGTTTTACTGGCTTGGATCGTTGTTGTGTGGTTGTATGTGTGGTTGGTTGGTTTGTGTGGTGATGGGGGGCCCAGTTTGAACTGAATTTGCCCATTATAATTACCTCTGTTTTCTGTTTGTTCAGCATGGCGTTACTCACTGACTCATATTGGTGAATAATGCGTTCAATCGGCCTGGCATCCCTATTGCTTGAGACTCCAACAACGCAGTCATCAGCGAAGGCTAGCATTTTGGTTGGTGGTTGTCCCTCCAACCTGATTCCGGTGAGCTTTGAGTTTGCAATGCGGAGGAGGGGGTCAAGGGTAAAATTGTATAGTAGGGGGCTAAGCGGGTCACCTTGTTTAAGGCCCCTTTGGGGGATGATGGTGTTGGTTAGGAAACCTGGGCCTCTTATTGCAAACCTGGCTGAGCGCGTTAGGAGGAGCGCCCAGTCTATAAAGCGGGGTGGTAGGTTGAAAGCTTTCAGACATTGTTCTAGGTATCCCTAGTGTACTCGGTCATATGCTTTCTTTTGGTCCAGGAAAGCAAGGGCGCCTGTGGGGTTAGCTTGGCAGATGTTGGCAATTGTGTGGATATTATCCCAAATTGAGCGATTTAAGATGAATCCAAATTGATGGTGGGAGAGGGTTATTTGAGCAATGCAACCCAGACGTTTGGCTAAAATTTTTGTTAGTACTTTAGTGTCAGTATTGGTGAGAGCAATTGGGCGCCAGTTGTTTAGATCTGCCTGGTCTCCTTTTTTGAAAACAGTGACCACATATGCGTCTTGGCCACCAGGTAGAAGGGATGTGTCTTCCAGGCACTTATTCATAGTTGCCAGTAGTATTGGTGCAGTATGCTTAAAATATTTTTTGAAAAATTCATATGGGAGGCCATCAGGCCCAGGGCACTTGTTGCGTGGGGTTGATCTTATTATCTTTATAGTTCATCTTTAGTTATGGGTGCTGCAAGGTCTGGTTGGCCAGCTATAGTGTCAATATTAGCAGAAGATAGAAATTTTTCGCAATTTCGTTAGGTGATGCGAAATCCGCCATGTAAAGGTCAGTGTAAAATTGGTGTGATTCAGCTGATATTTCCAATGGTGTAGATGTCATTGTGTCATCTGCTTGGCGGACCTGTGTGCAGGTCACCGACGTTGAAATCAGTTTAAAACAGCGGAAAAATTTGGCCGTGTGAGTTTCTCTGGATAAAATGTATTTTGATTTATAGTATACTTCGGTGTAATGCTGGTGTTTCCTAAAGAGGGAGTTTACCTGTGTCGATATCTGGAACCACAGGTGGCCCCATTGGGGGGTCTATCCCTCGCAAGGTGTGTTGTTTTCTAAGTGTTGAAGCTGTCTGATAGCCTTGTTGATTGTTGTGGACATTGCAGCTGCTTTTCTGGAGTTTAGGTGGCAGGCTTTCTTGGTTGCACGAGCCTTGAATATTTCCCACTTGGCGATAGGATTCCCATCAGGTGTTTGTCTTTCTTGCTGTGTTGTTAGCACTGTCTCAATCCAAAGTTTAAGCTCCGGAAGGTGGATGGTGCTCAGGTGAACTCTGTGCCAGGTTGGTGGTTTTTCATATTTTTCTGAGGATGATAGCACTATTGAGACCATTCAATGGTCAGAGAAAGGGATAATTGTTGTTGTAAAGTTCAATACTCAGTGCCAGAAGTCTATAGGGGCGAGCATCAGGTCAATCCGGGTCATTGAGACCAGCTGGTTATTGTTGTAATAGGGCCTCATCATGTTGACTAGGGTGGGGGCTTTTTGGGAATGTTGTCGCATAGGCCCTATGTTGCCTTTAGTATGCGTAGTTCTGTGTGGCCACATGGTATAGCCCTAGACTTAGGCCAGCGGTCAGTATTGGTGTTAAGCCAGCAGTCGAAATCTCCCACAAAAAACGTTGCCTTAGAGAAATGGATTGAGAGGATATCGGGAAGAAAATTTTGGCGGTCATTCAGATCATTTGGGGCATACACACATGCCACAGCAAAATTTTCTCCATTCCACTAGAGGTCTGCTAGGAGCAGCCATCCCTCCAGGTGGGAGGATGTGCTTTGGATTTTTACTGGAGGGTTACAGTTTGTTTGAATTACCATCCCACAATGGTATGTCCAAAAGGATTTGGCTGGAAAGAGCATGGTTGACCATGTCTCCTCCTCCCCGGTGGACAGTGGGGTTCTTGGATGGCCAAGATGTCCACGGGGATATTGTGCAGGAAAGCCATTTTTTTGGCCTGGGATGTGGGGGCCTTGGCTCCCGCGATGTTGAGCGTCCCTATGTTGATTGTGGTAGTCCGCACATCAGGAATGCTGGGGTGACCCACTGAGGTCACCCAGTTCCTTATTGCAGGTCATACTGCGAGTATGGGGTCAACTAGCCAGATTTGTTCCAGTGTGTTGATTGGTGGCCTTGGTGCTGGCATTGTTCGGTTTCTTCTGGCTTAGATTGCTCCATGGATTTTGGGTCTGGCGTGGGTTGGCTTTTGCCCCATTAGAAATTTTTTTTGCTGTTTGCCTGTAGGTTTGATGGGCAGAAGCTAAGAGTTGGGGTGGTTGGGTCTTGTGCATAGGTGTTGTCACATTGTGATTGGCTGAAGTGGTCTCCCATATCATTGCCTAGTACATATGATTGGCTGGGAGGATCCCCAGTGGTGCAATGTGGATCTGCTCCCACTTGGTTGGAGGTGTTTGATTGGTTGTGTCCAATAATTTGTCATTTTGGTTGTGTTGGGTTTTATGTGGGGGATCTGATTGGTTATTCCGCTGTGCTGCCATGGCATCTGCCTAAAGTTGTCTCGTGGAAATTGTGGTGTGAGTTTGGGTCTCGGTGGAACTCGCGGCCTGCTTGTGGGCAGTCTGTGCACAACGGTGGTTCTTGCATGAGACAGGCTCAACCAAAGCAATTTTGGCTCTTTTTCCCCAATAGAAGTCAAAAGTGGAGTCCTTAATTTTGCTGAAAGTTGGGCATATTCATCCATATTGTCCTCACAAAATTCCGGTGCTTCAATCCTGCACTTGACGGGGCATGCATAGTCTTTGTGACCTATTGCTGAGCAGAATTCGCAGATAGGTGGGGTGTGTTCTGGTGTGATACAGAAGGGGCAAGATATGCTGCCATTGGGGAGGTTGATGGTTGCCATGCGAGAAATGAGGGTGATGTCCTCTGCCACGTCCTGATCCGGTTCTATAATTGCTATTTCCTTTCCTGTGCACAGGTGGGGCAGGAGGGGGAATTTTTTGAATTTGAACTGTTTGATTACTCCGTAACCTTTGAGGCCCCACAAAGTTTGTCCGCAAGGATATTATGGTGCACAGTGCTCAGGAGTTGGTCAAATACAATGAATAGGTCATTTGCCTCATTCCATCACATGTGCACTGTGTGGGTGATGCAGTCTTTATTGTTGATTTTTATGGAGAATTTAATTTTTGCTGCTTCCACTGCTTCTTCCGCATACATGAACCCGACGTTCACCCATCCTCTGTGTAGATTTTTGTAATTTACCGAGATGGTGTTTGGGAAAGTTGCAAAGAAGGCTTACCCCATTTTTTCCCATAATTCAAGGGAAGTATCGCTGACCATAATTCTAAGGCCGTGCTCAAGGGAGGACAAGGGTTGGGAGTGTTCTATTTTGGTATATGCGCCCATTTTTTGCAGGAATTGCAAAACTCTGGGTGCGGCGCTGTACTCACCCTTTTTGGTGGGAGGGTGTATCAACATTCCGCTGGGGCATTTTTCCCTGGTAGGTTGGGAGGGCTTCAGGCCTTTCGTGCTGGCCACTTTTGCCCAACTGGTATTGTTGCGAACAACTTTGCTCATATTCCAGGTTGATTGTCAATCTTGGAGAAATTGCGTAGAATTGTGTTACTAAACGGGATAATAATGGGAAAGAAAAGTGCTGTAGGAATGAAAAGCCCATCAAAATCTATGTGAGATGGACGCTAGCAAGGGCTAAACCTACATGAAATTAAGTTTGTTGAGAAGATGCAGATACCTGCGAGAAAGCGACTAGGGGAAGGGAAATTGAGATGTCAGAAGAAGCCAATCACAAAACCCTGGAGCGGGGAGGGAAGCAACATTACAAGAAGAGGCAGTTGGTGAATAACCCCGAGTAATCCCAATATGGTACTGGAGCCAGAAGATTAGTCTTGAGCGCTTTGCCAACAGGCTTTGTCAAGAACACTAGACATATGGGCTGGCAGAGAACAAGGGATGCTAGATGGGGTGCCAAAATCATGCCCCTATTAAAGCCATCTGTGGAAGATACTTGATGGGAAGCGCTGGAAATGAGATAGTCATGAAAAGAGTTAATGGCATCCTGCAAGCGATGACTATGAGCTTCTCTGAAGCTGAAGCAGAAGGAGCAATAAAATCTGGGAGAGGCGGGAAGCTTTGTGTCCCAACTTTGAAGAACTTGGCTGACAAAGCGAAGAGCATAAGTGGCGATATCCCAATCTAGGATGTTCTCAAGATCAAAAGGATTCAGTGCTAGGGATAAAGCCTCGGTGACTTGGGCCCTCAATTCTGATAGGGGAGTTCAAAATGAATACTGTTGCCAATGGTGAGCTCAGTAGTCAAGATAGCGGGTTTGTAGTATTGTCTGAGTCAGAAGAGGAACTCAGGAAGTAAGTCTGACCTAGCAAGAAAGGAGTGATCAAGAGCGAAGGGCATTATTTCAGGAGCATCCACAATGACGTTTGGCGCATCTGCGAAAGGAGACAAATCCAGGAGAGTTTCAAAATCCAAATCTGGAATTGACAACAGAGGAAGGATCGGTTGCAAGTCATTTGAAACAATCGCTAGACTGGTTTCCAAAGGGTTTTACCGTTTCTAGTAATTTGATGGAAGGAATAGCCACCGGTGCCAGACTAGGAGTATGAGTCATGGAAGGACTGTAGAAGATGTTCTGTTGTGCAGACCGACTCATCTACTGGAAGAGCCGAAGATCTTCATCAGACAAACTGTTGAGCAGCTGTTGGTACTGTGACTCAGAATTTGACATATGAGCTGGATGAGAGGGGGATGTCAGACTTATATGATAGTCGACATTATGCACTCTACAATACATTGAGCTCCAATTTTAGAGAAAATAATCTCAAAATTTATGAGATAATCTCTCCAAAAGAAAATTTAAGAATGATATGAGCCAGAAGTTATAAGAATAAAATAACAAGGGTGAACATAAATAGGCAATTTCAATTGGGCCATGAAAAAAACATTGACAACAAGAGTCTCCTGTCTAGGATGAGGAGAAAATTAGAAAATTGAGGATGCCAGACCAAGATCCTGAATATGACAGCGAGTTATATTCCCTGATGGAGGGAAAACTGGATCCCAGGATTAATATCATCATGAGTAAATCAATCAGCCCAGCACAACAGTAAATTGTGAGGACCGCGCTCTGAGTAGGCAATAGTGAGGAGGAAGAGGAAGAGAGCTGCATGCCAAATGTCATCCCAAGCAACGTTGAGTAATGGTGATCATACTCCACTTGAGCAAATGATGTATTTGACCGTGTGTCTAAAGTGGTGTTCTCATGCCCCAGTCCTTTTCTTGCTGGGAAATCTAGGCAAGAGGGGGGATGTGTTGGTAATTTTGCCCATATTCCCAGCTGGCTATAAGACCAGGAATCACTATAGAAATTCCCTTAATGCAAGGTGAATCAGAAATTGGTTGACCCTGATTTCAGGGTAACTAAACTTGGGGGATTTTAGGATATTCGCCTGGTTGGATCTGTTGAGGATCAATCTGGATTAATGCTTAAGATCTCATCAGGAAGAGTTGCCAACGAAATAGGGGCATCTGATAGTGATTAACTATCAGGGGTACCAATTGGGATTGGTCAGGTTTCATCACTAACTGATTGGGAATTTAAGTAGTAAGTTGCGAGGCAAGTGATGCTGCATGCAACAAGCGAATCAATCAGTTTGTTTGTGACCTGCCTTAATGGGCAACAAGTCCAATTACCTAAGCAGGTCGCTAGCCAAATATGGTTGGTTCACTTGGATTGAGAGGAAAACGTTAGGGACACATTTTCTGATTCTTCCGTTTTAGGTTTCAAGGATGTCCAATGACGGAATCCTAGCCAGGATGGGGAAGATAATCGCTGCCAAGATGAGGATTGGTGATTTAATGGCAACGGCTGCCGTTTCAGCAAAGAGGTGTCAACTGAGGGTTAGATGACTAAATCCTCACTATAGATTCCCTATAATTCACCAATAAAGATATAGTTTCTATCCAGTATATAGTTTTAAGAGTAAAATTTATCTGCTTTTAATTGTTATATTCTTTGTTATGGATATTATTACTGTGTGCGATAATTGGAAGACTCTTTAAGGAAAAGAGTAAGGACCTGAGTGGGTATCAGAGAAGAAGCAGAAACAAATTGGGGATTGCCTCTGACTATGTGTGCCAAACCGGAGAAACTGTCTGGGAATCTCAGAGAAGTTCAGGTTGTACAGTACGAGGGAATTAATCCCTATTTTGAGATATCACGAGTATTTTGAGTGGAATTAATGGCTGAGCGTTGGCTGAGATCTAAGAATATCATTAAACTGCGGATAATAGTCATAATACTATTACTGACTGATCATATCAACTATCATACAACGCAGAAAAATTGCACAAGAACCAAACCTGTACAAGTAATAAGTTATATAGGTCTTTGCTCAAATAGTAACCAAATCCATAAATTTTTACACTAGATAAGCAATCTGCATTTTGGTGGATGGGCCCTGGTTAATGAATAATTGAAAAATCGTAGTTTTTAAGTTTTGACACCCTAAGCCCTAACCTCTCATCAGGATCCTTCATTTGTTGCACTATTGCAAAGAAGCATGGTCAGTAACTAGAGTAAAATGATTCCCATATAACTAGTGTCAGAAATGCTTAATAACCAGTAGTATTGTCAAGCATTCATATTCCTTTAACGCTATAGTTGCATTTGGCTCTGGTTAAGGTTCTTCTATAGTAGGCGATGGGATAATCCACTAAGTTTTTCATTGTGCCTAGATAATATAGCTCTGTTTAATTATATTGCTAGCATCAGTAAAAGTAGAAAGGGTTTATCAATATTAGGATGTATAAGTACAGCTGAATGGTAGAGCTGTGCGTAATAGGTCAAAGGCTTGTTGTTGCTCTTTTTTCCATTGGAAAGGTATACCCTTCTTCAATAAATATACTAGAGGCTCAGAGTTTTTGGCAAAATGTAAAAAAAACTGGTGATAATATACCATTATACCAAAAAAACCTGTACATCACTTAGGTATTTAGGGGGGACATCTTAGAAATGGACAGAATCTTGTCATCAATTAGGGATATTCCAGCTTTTCCTACCTTATTTCCCAAAAAATCCATATCGCTCTGAAAGGAGAATTTTGACAGCTTTAGTTTTAGCAAAGCTTGATGTAATCGCTGAAAAACTTGTCTTAAATGGGCTATGTGCTCTTTGAAGGTTTTCAAAAAAATGGTAATATCGTTGAAATAAACTAGCAAACAGGAGTTTTTTAAATCGCTTAAGTGTCCATTTATGATGTTTTGGAAAATGGTAGGGGCGTTACATAACCCCTGCGGCATTTGAGTAGGTTTGAATAGCCCTTTTCTTGAGATGAGGGTACATTTTTCATGATCTTCAGGTGATGTTAGAATCCAGCTAGTTGTGTGCTCGCTGGTGCTAAACGCCACTGGATCCATAACGATTTTATTACTTTAAAAACAAAAACACTAATAAATAAAGATCTGGTTTTTTGTTTTTATTAGTGCAGGCGTGGGAAGAAAAAACGAACCTCTTGGTATTTGACTTTTCAGTATTTAATATTGTATTGAGAGTCAATGGAATTCAATGGTAAGTTTGGAACAACTTGGTATGTTCTGAATAAGGAAATATGCAAATTCAGCCTATTGAAGCTTGGAGACCTCACTTCACTTTGGCTATACAATGGATGGAAAATACTCTTTTGGCAATATGTACCCGTAAGGTAACAATTTAATAAATTTTAGACAATCCCCTTTAGATAAAATTATTGCACCTTGGGGGAACCCTGCCAAGCCTATAAAAGAGGGTGGTCCCCGCTTAGGCGCTTGAATGGAATTGGTCATGGCTGGTGGAGAACCATTCAATGGATGTCCCAGAGTCCGCCACATGGTCAGAGCAACCCAACTGCTTGATTTCGTGTTAATTGCCCATGAGGTATTCAAAGTAGTGTTACCCTGATTTGTGGGGTTCCACCCAGAGTTGACCAGGGTCTTTTGGCCAATAAACTCATTATTATTATTTAAATTGTTATTTTCTGTATCACGGACTTATAAATGTCCAACATTCCCCCTTTCAGCCAATTTTGACCCAAAACATTCTTATCTTGAAACTGGGAGAGCAAATGTCTGACAGGTGGCGAGTCAATTTGCCAGTATCCACTGGCAAGATCTATAGCCAAAAATAGTGGGAACCTGACATTAAGCGTAAAGATTCATCTATATGTGGCAATGGATAGCTATCCTTTTTTAATAGAATTGAGTTGATGATAATCCATAACAACACAGTGGTCACCATCCTTCTTTCAAGTTAATAAAAGTGGGGAAGCCCACAGGATTTTAGAAGGCACAAGTAAGCCTGCTTCCAACAGTTGCTGTAGCTCTAAGGCCACTTAAGCTTCTTTGACTTTAGATTTTCTGTATGCTTGAGATTTAGATGGTGGGTGATCCTTGGTCTCAATTTGGTGAACTACACCTGACATTTTTCCATAGTCACCTGGTCCCAAGGAAAAATATTGCAATAAAACTAAAGGAGGTCTTCAACATTCTGGCGTTTGTTGGGAGTGAGATTTTCTCCAATTTTACTTTTGACTAGAGATATTGTGGGTAGGGGATCAAATCCTAAATCCTGTAACAAGCCAAAACATCTCATATCAACAATATTCTCAATGAGACTTAGTTTTACATAAGCAATAGGGGTATGCTGAGGGACTTGAAGAGTATGATTAGTTAAATTACTAATAAGATAGAGATAAATTTCCAATAGGCAGGATCCAAAATCCCCGGGAAGTTCAACTCTTCTTTGATTGAAGGGTTTGGGAGTCCACTTAGCTTCAAAATTTGATTAGGAGGGGTGAAATTTTGGATCTCATATCCACAATAACTTGTTAGCCAGAGGGTACCGTGATAGGATAGGGCATACAGAGGAAACACATCTTTGGCGTCCACAGCCTCAGGGGGTAAGTTAGTTTTTCCTCCTAAGACTTGATATTTGAGTTTACAAAAAAAGCGAGAGGATATTTGAGGTGGCAAGTTCATTTTTTGGGGCTCCTTTACTTTTGAATGAGAGTTTTAGTATTAATGGTATCTGATACCCTAAAAGCGAGAGATATTTTTCTTTATAGTTAATAATTTAATTAAACTGGCGCATCAATTGGACTCCAATAAACAACTCATATTTATTATTTTCTAACGTGATAGTGGGGGCAGTAATTAAGAAAGCTTTCTGAATAAGAGATAAGGAAGAATATGCATTAATTGCCCTAGTCAACTGATTGCCCACCATCCCATATTCAAAATCATGAAGCTAATCTAGAGCCATTTTTAATTTCTTGATAAGTCAGGAAGAATTAACGTTAACCAGTGAACCAGTATCAATTATAGCCAGGACTTTAACCTTATGAAGGACTACCTCTACTTGAACTACTGAAGAGCCAAATTTGAGGATTAATGGCTAATATACTTTCATTAGTATTTGTAGAGAAGCAAGTGGAGGATTTTGCCGCGGCCAAGCTTATGTTTTCAATGTGTTAGATAGTTTTATCTTCTAACGCTTGGTTTTTCATAGAGGATCTAACCGCCAAAATCTGTTTAAAATTGGCAATGTAAACATTAGAAAGTTGAAAATCTTTATTTCCTTGAATAGAAAGAGGTACTTTGATTTCTGTAGGCGCGGCTAGCACAAAATATTTCAAGGTGCTGGGCATAGAACTAGAGCTAGAACAAAAAGATTAAGGCACTTGATTATCGTCAGCATAGGGAGTTTCCTGCCCTATACAGATTGATCTTTTGCCACCTTATTTTGATGTATGTGACAAAAGTTTATTTTGTGGTTGTTTTTCTTTATAGAAAGTGCAGAATAATTTGAGTGTAGGCGCATTGGGGGGTGTAACTGCTAACACTTGAGGCTGTGGCTTATTATTAGAATGAGGCGGCCCAGTGGGTTTAAATAGTTCATCAGAAATCTCCATGATGAATTTTTTGTTATGCGGGAGAGATGCCAAGTTAGATTTAACGTTTTTAGATAGAGTATGATATTAGGCATATTGATAAATGCCTAAAAGAGGCGGTGATAGCATTGTCTAACATAAGGTAATTCCCCATGACCAACGTTTGAGCCTCAGGATAAAATCAATGAGCAAACTCATTGATGATTTCTCCTGATTAAGGCTTATACCCATTTAAGTTTGCTTTTGGTTGGATAAGGTTAGGTTTCTCCCCTTTTCTGAAGCAGGGCAGTCTTAGTTTCATTCCAAGTACAGCAATACACTAGATGAGTTATCATAATGTACTGAGCCATGTGACTAAGGCAGTTTGTCAGGTGTTTGAGCTGTTTGTTGTCAGTGGCTTCTTCTATAACAATTTTTTAATGTTATAAGAAAGGGGAAATGCTTCCTTTCCCGGGATGTACTTCTCTTTGAACGAAGGTTTAAATGTGCCACTTGAGGTGGTGGAGGCTGAATGGCATGAACTGACACCAGGGATGCTCATTCACCTAAAGAGGAAGTGGTATCCTGGGAAATAATTGTGAGGATGAAGAGCATCCACTTGACTTTGTAGGGCGTTGATATCTTTGATTACTATTACTACCCAATCATGGGCGGTACAAAGAGCCAATTTTATTTGGCGACAAGCTGCTTTAACTGCCAAATTTTTTTCTAAAAAATCAGCAGTCACATCTTGAAATTTGAGTTGGTGTTTCTCAGTAGTGAGCAGTCTTTTCTCCAAGCCATTTACCACAGTGGGTAAAGTTGCCAAGTTCCAAGGCGTTCATGATGAGCGTTTAAAGAAACTTCATGGAATAGAGGCACTCCATCCCAAGTGATCTGCAAACTTGAGCTATGCGTCCTAACTTGGACATCAAAACTTTGAAATTTCTGAAATAACGACTGGAGGCGTTTTTCATGGATTCTGGGGTCAGCACTAGGTCCAAATGGTCCAGGAGGCCCAGGGGATCCAGGGGATCCCCGTCCACCAGCTTGATCATTGTGACAAGGGGCTCCAAACTTACCAGGAATTTTCAATGGTCCTGAAGTTTGGAAATTATCCTGAGCATCGCATATTCATAAATCAATTCTTCCAGAAAACGGAGGTGTTCATCCACAGAGGTCATAAAGTTATCAATTTCAGTTTGTACCTTGAGGGTATGATCTCTGATCTGATCAAGATTGATGGCTTATAATTGACTAAAATGATTGGAGAGTTTCATACAAACAAACCTCATAATTCCCTTGTCCATAAGGGTTAACAAACTTGCACCTCGTTGATAAGCTGCAAATTTTCAGATATGGCACTTTTGTTTTCACTACCAAAGTTAGAGGCAGATTGATAGAATTGGAGGAGTTAAAAAAGTTAACATGCCCAATAACTGTAAATGTCATAGTAGTTCCTGATGATGGAACCCAGCAACTAGTAGTATATGGTATAAGGTGGGATGTATGAATTGATGCAAATAGCACTCTGAACGCCCAGCTCCAACCTGTTCTCCATCAAGAGAAAAACTATTGGCCAAACTCATCATAGGGGCCAGTAACCGCAAGGACTCATCTTCTGTTAGCTTGGCCTCTGGTGATTAAGGCCCGCAAAAAGAGGAGCTGGAGAGCTTCAGCGAAGGCTAATAGTTGTAATTGATATTACTCCATGGAAGGAGCAGAGAGTTCACCTCCATTGACGTGGGAAATAAAAGTTTGCATGGCTCTTTAATTTCTCCTCCATGCATATTGATCACCTAGTCACTGAGATGGACGGCGTCACGATCCAAGGAGGTATCTAAAGCCAAATCGCTATTGTCCATTGTAATAATATTTTCACTGTGAACTTGGGGTTAACCCGGCATGGAGCACCATTTATGTCAGGATGGAGGGGGTGTTAAGCCACTCATCTTTTATGTTAGAGACCAGGAGACCCAAAGTTACTGAGTGATGAATTATGACTTTCACATCTCTTTAAATAAAAGTTTTTACTAAAGATAAAGTTCCTTGAGTGGTAAATACTAAGTATTTATTTTCGTCCCTTAATTAATAGAGGTAGGCCAAATCGATAATGGTAAAAATAGAGCTGTCTTTAGTTTCTTACTACATAATTATATAGGAGATCAGGGAGTTACTCTCAAGTAAATCTTCAAGCGTTTCTGAGACAAGATCTATTTTATTACCAACAAGGGTTTTTGCGACATTATGGTCACTTCTGTTGAACAGGAATGTTTCACCGCATATATTAGGTTTAAACACTGATATTGGGGGTTTTGGTCAAGTAACATTCATGCTCACAAGTCGGGGTTAAACCCTATATCAGGAGACCTTGAATTTAGTTATTATCATCCTGATAATAGTTTTTAATATATCTTCAGATTGGGTTCAGTTCCCTTCATCAGATAAACATGAATCTCTAATATGGGTATTAATCCTGACAATGCCTCTAACCTTTCTTGTGGGAGACAAGACCTGAAGACCCCCAGGTTTAAGGCCATTGACGGTGGAGAAGCTGAAGCCCTTCCCTTTGTCACCTGCTTTTTTAAAAAAATCCCCTATGACCCCCTTTTGTCCAGGAAGCCTTGGAATCCTTTTGGATTATCTGCAACTTTCTTTCATTACACTTTTGCCGCCAGATGGCTCATGCCAAATGAACTGGAAGCTAGCTGAGATTCAGGGAAACTCAGCAAACAGCGGCATTTATTGTATTCAGGTGCACCAAAGCGCAGCTAACTAGGATTTTCCTTCCATTGTCCTGAGGTCTGCACCTGTGCAACCCCAGCTCGTGGGGAAGCCGTTTGACAGGCAGCATGCTTAACTCTTACTCCCCCTTCCTGCCCATATTCTCCTCTCAGGGAGTAGTAAATACCTGCGAGAACAGGTATGCACAGTCACCACTACCATTCCGCACCCTTTCAGGCCACTATAGGGCTTGACCAGTGCGCCTCTTCAGGTTCTGGTGTTTGCTACTTACCCATGTTCCAAGAACTTTCTCCAGTTGCACCACAAAAAGCCCCAGCTAACCTTATCTAGCTCCCAAATGGGGTAACAACTGGTCCTACGGTGAAGTACTTCACGTTGTAATTAATATTGTTCATGAACTTTAGTTTCTTTATAATTTTAGATGAGATTATGTTTACTGGATCCCCAGTGTCCAGTACTGCTAAAATGCGCACTTTTTAGATGATCACTTCCACTTTTATTACGCTCTTGAAGAAAGGGTTTCCAGTAGTCAATATGTCAGTATCAGATTCCTCAAACTGCATAAGAGCAGCAGTGCTCATGGTAGCTTTGACAGTATCATCTCTATCTGGTGCCAAGCTTTTGAAAGTATTCATAAATAATTGCTCTCCTTCCTCAACTGATTTGATGACCCAGGTAGGCTGATTTGCTTGCGCCAAATAGTTACCACTAGATTGAGATCCATCAGTGCCAAGGGCTCATTAATCTAGCAGGCACAGCCACCACTCTAGGTGCCTCTAAACATGATGTCCTGCACTAGCTAAATTGTCACCTTTGTGATTGTCTTCACCCTCAGTGTGGAGATCCACCCAGTTTACAGCGTCGTAGATATCCTCTTTAGGGTGTGCTTCCTCCTTTTATGCATCAAGTAATGAACAAGAATAATAAAATTGTCCAGGACGATGGCACTTATTGCAGTTTAATTCTTGGAGAAACAAGCGTTCATGAGGTTTGGACTTTTTCCTTTGGTTTGCCGCCCTTATCATTAGTGACATAGATGGCCTTAACTTGTTGAGGGGGCGATGAGGTCCTATGACCTTATACTGAGCTATATACATCCCTTGTACATATAGTTACATTTCATTAAGTTCCTTTAGGAGCGTCGCGCTCTTAACTGCTAAGGTTATATGCAACTTTAAGTTAGGTGCATCTCCAATGAACTCAGCTAAACCGTTTTGCGGTAGGCAAATTACTAGTTCCTGTAGTCCACAATAGTTTAACCTTGAGATAGTAATGAGTGGAATGATTTGTGAATGACTCATTTTTGCCTATTTTCCTCAAGAGGAACTCTTATTTCATATTTTGGACGTCTTGTTCGTTGCCAACTTTGAAAGCAAGTTACTCTTCGCTTTGGTACTATATATTCCAGGCTGTAGACTCATTATAAGGATCTCCTGAGCCTTCTGGCTCATACACCCTTCCATGTCGTGAGCCTTTTGGTGATTGCTAGCGCCATCCATGCTGTTCTCATACACCTGGAGGAAACTCGCGATTGTTCCTTCTCCAGGTGTGAACATAGTATTAAAGTACAATTAAAAGTTAGGATCCTCTTCAACAGAATCAGCGTGAACTATGGTCAGTTGTGTTGAAGTTCTGACCAGTTGTTAGACATTCTTTTGAGCGACTCATATAGGTGCCTCCAATCAGTTATGGGTCGAGTAGAGGTGGGTTCTGGTATAATGCGCATTTGTGTCTTCAATTTTAATTTATTGCGAGGAAGGCCGATCAGGGGATGGACACTTCTGAATGTCGACCCAAGATAAATGAAATTTAGTAACAGGGAAGGCACCCCAGAGAAGCGATGCTATCTCTTGTTGCCAGCGGGAACGCCACTATGGGGAGGGGGAGGGAACGTGTGAAGGGGCCGTAGCCACAATTGACCATGTGTGGAGGAAAGGGTCCGATTTGATGAACCAAACTGGGAACCAGGAGGAGACCAGCTGTCAGAGATGTGGTGGGAGGTACCCAAACATCCACGCCTGAAAGTGGTCCACCAAATGGGACCGGAATCTGTGGACAGCTTCTGGGAGGGTGGGGGTGGAACCTGCGATGGCATCCAAGACAATCGTGTGGATAGTCCACATGGCGATTGTGACCACCAGAGCACGGAGGGAGGGTGGAAGGGGGATACCATGGATATAGCAAACATATCTCTTGACAGACTGAAGGGATGTGTTTGATCCTGGTCAAGCAGACGTTGAACTTCACGCCATATCACTTTAGAGGTAGGGCACTTCTCCAGGTGGTGGAACAGCGTTCTATACTGGCCACACACGACGCAGGATGAGTGTAAAGCATTAGAGCGCTCAGCTGTATGGTACATCCGCCTCAGGCAGCGCCACACATGTGAACGGATTTGAGGCTGCAACAGAGGGTGGTGTGCGTATTTCCGAATAGTCTTCTGGGTCTCAATGGAATAAGGGATGTCCATCATGTCCAAGTAGTCCACCCTGGATAGGACATGGGGCCGTGTGGGGATCAAGCCATCTTGAATGGGTAGCCCCTGTACCTCCTGTGTGAACTGAGGAGAGGGGCGTCCTCTCTGTGCTGTGTGTCCACTAATACAAATTCTCCACTCAGCGCTCTTCATGGAGAGGAGGATTCGTTTGTAGTGGGTTTTGGTACCGTGAGGACCTGTGGCCGATGGGTGGGAAGCTAGATATTTCATCAAGGAGTGAGGGTTCAATGGATTGTTAAGGCCCAGGGCGTGGGAGAAGTTGGAGTGGGCCGCGCGGGACCAGTGTTGGGAGGGGAGCGTAGGGGCAGTGACGGCCGCAATCCAGGTGCCCAGGATCTTGGCAGCATGGGCTTTAAAGTCGAGCAGGCCCATGCCACCATGACGACGAGGGCCAAACATGACCTCAAGCTGCACTGGAGGTGGGCGGCCTGACCAAAGCCACCCTTGCAGAAGGGCATACATAGATTTGAAAAAACCTGGGGAGAAGGCGATGGCGTGGGCTCTGAACCAGGCTTTGGAGAGGAGCATAGAGTTAGCTAAAACAACCCTGCCAGTAAGGGAAGTAGGGTGGGCTCTGAGGGAGGCGATGCGCTTCGTCACGTTGTCTAGAATATGACTTTTTATTACTGCTGAGGCATACCCGCCTGCCTCCACCCACTCGCCCAGATGGCGTACAGGCCCTATGGTAGGGCGTGGTACGAAGGGGAGCACAAGTGTGGCGGTGTGGGGTGAGCAGGGAAGGCGAGCACGTGTGCAAGAAGATGGGCCGGTCTGGGCGCTGTTTGCTGGGGCCCAACGGGTTTGATACTGACCAAGGAGGATGATTTCGGTTTTGTAAGCGTTCAGTGCAGCATTACTTACCTGGGAATATTCCTGGATGAGAGCTTCAAGCGCGCGTGCATCTTTATTATTAGACACCCCAACCACACAGTCATCTGCAAACGCCATCATCTTGACTATGGCTTGGCCTGGTACATGGACCCCGGTGAGTTGGGCATTCATGTTTCGAAGTAGTGGGTCAAGGCTGAAGTTTTATAAGAGTGGGCTAAGGGGGTCCCCTTGGCGTAAGCCCCTTTGAGTGTGGACTACTTCCTTTAGGAAGCCAGGGCCACGCACTGCCATTGTTGCAGGTTCCGTGAGCAGCATTACTCAGTTGATGAAGCGAGGGGGTAAGCGGAATTGATGGAGGCAGGTCCTGAGATATTCCCAGTTTACTCTATCATAGGCCTTCTGTTGATCCAAAAATATAAGTGCCCCAGAGGCTGTGGACTGTCATGCGTTAGCCACAGAGTGCACGTTGTCCCAAATTGACCTTCTGGTTATGAAACCATGTTGTTCTGGGGAGATGGTGGCAGATGCTACAATCCCTAAACAGTTAGGCATGATCTTAGTTAAAATTTTTGTATACGTGTTAGTTAAAGAAATGGGGCGCCAGTTGGCTAAGTTTAGCTTGTCCCCTTTCTTGAAGAGTGTGACGGTGAAGGCCTCTTGTCCTCCTGGTAGGAGGCGTGTTTCCAGAAGGCTCTGGTTAAGTGAGGCAAGCAGTAGTGGGGATATATATTTGAAGTACTTTTTATAGAATTCATATGGAATGCCATCTGGGCCTGGGCATTTCCAGTTTGGTGCACCGCGGATGGCTGTCAATAATTCGTTTGGAGTAATCAAATTCATTTTTTGGGTATCAGGAAATGGTGCGGATGTGGGTTCAGTCAAGAAGTTCCGCCACTTTGGCCGGCTGAATTTGATCAGATTTATAACTTGGAGTAATACTTTTATGTTTTGATTGCCACTTTGGCTGGCGTATCCATGATGGAATCATCCAATCTTTGCACCTGTGTGCAGGCCACACTCTGGCGTGGTGTGAAAATTTTTTTAAAAAATATGTGGTGCACTTGTCACCCTCTGTAATGCGTTTGGCCCTGTACTGAACACAAACCCAATGTTTGTGTTGCCTTTCAAGCGCGTTGAGTTGGGCAGCTGCCTCGCCCACTTCCGGCCCCAAGCAGGGCTGCAGCTTGTGGCTGGGATGTTGGATTCCAGTTGTGCCAACTCTGCCAGAGCGCGCGAGATGACAGCCAATGTAGCTCGTGAGCGTTGGGAGGAGAGGTGGTGAGTGTGGTGGAAGGTATCAACTTTGAAGGCTGGCCATGTACAAATTGGGTCCACGCAAAATGGTGTAATAAACTCTTTTGCCAAAGTTGCTGATTCCACCCAAGTGGAAAATCCTGGCAATGCAAGTTCAGGTGGGCGGAGTTTGCACCAATGTGGGGCCTTAGCCACTGTGAGAGGTAAGTGGTAGGTTATCGAGACCAGCTGGTGGTCAGAGAATTCAATTTTTGTTGTTTGGAAGTGGGAAATGTGAGATCAAAATTTCGCAGGCGTGAGGATGAGGTCAATGCAGGTCATGGACCTTAATTGGCTGTTGTGGACGTGGGGGCGCATCATGTTTTTGTGCAGTGGGGCATGCCACAGCAGCGAGTCTAATAACCCAAGGGTGGCCTTTAGAATGTGATGTTCTATGTGGCCCTGGGGCGTGGGATGAGGAAGGCTAACGGTCTATGGGTGAGTCTAGCCAACAGTCCATGTCGCCAACTATGAAAGGGTCAGGGGGTAATGGAAGGGATTTGACCAACGATAAAAAATTCCTGATGCTCTTGTGCACAGGTTGGGTCATAAATGTTGATGATAACATGCGCCACTTTGGCCCACAAGAATGTAACAATGAGGACTCAGTCATTGAGGAAGGATTCTAACGATAAAAATTTAAAAAATTGCTTTTCTGAACTATCACCCCACAGTGCTCTGACCAGAAGGATAGGAAGGGAGGAGCATGGTTTTCCAAGCGTCCTCAGAACCTCATGGACATTGGGACTCCTGGATGGCCAGGATGTCCACGGGTAAATTTTTTTGTAAAAAACTCAGTTTCCTAGCCTGGGATGGTGAGGCCTTGAGTCCAGCGATATCCAACGTCCCTAAAGTGAAGGCTTCCCCCATTGCACCTTAGGTGTGAGGGGTAAGCACCTGGGCCCACCAGCCTCCTCTAGATCCCCGCAGGCCTTCATGGCAGCATGGTTGTTTGCAGCAACGCTATCAGTAGATTTGTTGATTTTAGCAGAGAGGTTTGCGTTGGCTTTTGCCTTCAAATTTTGTTTCCCCAGCGTTGGACAAATTTTTTGAGGCGCAGATGAGTTTGGTGCACCAACGTTCAGGTCAAAAAAATTTTCAGGTAGGTTGGAAACCAAGTCAGTTTCATTTGGGGCTTGGTTGCAAAGGTTGGGTGAGATTGAGTCACCCATCAGATCCTCAAATTGGGTGGCCCAATCGGCATGGGCTTCCCAATCTGATTGGTTGAGGAATTCTCGAGTTGCTTCCACCGTAAAGGTTTCAATATCCTCCTAGTGTTGGGAATGTGGGTTAGTGGAGGCAACTTTGGCCGCTTCCTTGGCCGCGGCCCTGTAGGCCTGTTTGGCCTTCTTTTGCTCTTGAGGGGAGATAGGCTTTACTAGTAGGTAGCAGCCTTGTGCTCCCCACGGGAAAGCCTCTTTAGTGCTTGCGGTTGGTTTGTAGTGCGCCTCTCCACTGGCCATGGCTGCCAAAGAGGTGCTCTTGGAATGTGATGCCCTCCTTGGTGGGGCATGCTTTGCCTTGTGGCTGAATGCAT
This sequence comes from Massospora cicadina, assembly GCA_022478985.1. NCBI lineage: Eukaryota > Fungi > Entomophthoromycota > Entomophthoromycetes > Entomophthorales > Entomophthoraceae > Massospora > Massospora cicadina. The sequence goes on from JAKSZP010017515.1 coordinate 22,937, forward strand.
CACAGTGGGTTCAGATGGGGGGTGTGCTGTCTACAGTTACCTGGAAAGGGTGGGTGGTATGCTCTTCAATATTAATATAAGTGGAGTGTGGGATCTGGGTTAGGTCCTTTGCGATCTCCTTGGTTGGAGTCAGAACTGCAATGGCTTTGCCAGTGCACAGGTGTGGCATCAGCAAGAAGCGTTGCATCTCGAAGGATTGTATTTCGCTGCATATGGTGAGACCATCTTTCAGGTGCTGCTCCAGAATGGCACGTTTTACTGTAGTGGGCAAAGGGTCGAACATGAGGAAATTTGGTTGGAATTTGTCCATCTGGTGCGCTTGGTTTTGACGACCCATTGCCCTTTGGGGAGGTCAATCACTACACGCACTGCAGCAGCTTCATCTGCTGCCTCCTTGTTTTTGAAACTGAGGTCCAGCCAACCGCATGACATGGAGTGAGGTGTGACGTACACTGCAGTAGGGAAAAAAGTGTGCACATCCCCACAAAGTTTTTCCCATAAAGCTGTTTGTTGGATATCTAGAAACACCTGGACTCCATATTCCACTGACGAGAGTGGTTGAGAGTGCGGCGTATTGATGTACTGGATACATCGCGCCTGCCAAGTGAGGATTTCTGGGAAAATAGTGACCGCCAGTTTTTTATTTTTTTTTTCTATTCCGCCAGTTTCTCCAGGGCGTTTCTGAACGTTGGAGGTCGCGGGCCTACCACCTGTGCCTCTTACCTTACTTGCCCAACTGCTCCCTAACATGGGCGCATACTAATCTCCTCTGTGAGATTATCAAACTAGATTCAGACTTGAATTGAATAAGTTGCAAAAGTGTTTGCAACGAGAGAGAAAAGTCGCATTTGTGTCTTCAAATCTTTTAAAATCTTGTCCAAAGCAAACAGCATATTGCCATCCTGTTTCAAGCTCTTTACATATTCATTTAAAGCATTGATGGTTTTTCATCATCTTTTTTGAGAAAAATGAGTTGTTCCTCTATATTATTAAGCGTAGATTCCAGTTATAATAGATGATGGTCCTCTCACAATAGGTAGTAAGGCAATTCGTGATCTTCTGGCAGTCTCCTTGACATGCTCATGATTGTTGCATAGTTCACTTCTAATTCCAGGGTTTGGAGTCTTGACAGATTGTATCCTCATCCCTCACCAGAAGCTCAGAGGAATCCTCCCCATGTTTAACTTCCATATTTACTTCATCGTTGAATTGCTTATAAGAACTCTCAATATAATCACTAGGGCCTGATCATGCTATCTCTGTAGTGAGCACCAGTCATCTCTCTGACCTCATCTTGCTTAACATGTGAGGCTGGCTCGCTGCTCAGGGGGTCTACTCTGAGGAGATAAGGAGCCAGGCCACCTTTGCTATGATCACAATATCCCATAGAGTAAATTCTCCTCTGCTGCTACCCATTGTAGCATTGATCTCTTAAGTAAAATGTTCACAACTATGTCTATCTCTTGTTGACATTTATAGAAATGTACATTGTAGTTGTCCCTTAGAACTCAACAGAAGCCAATCCAACCTTTCCCTTGGCATCTTGGCTTTAAGGTATCCATGATAGATAGTGCCATTGTTAAAGAAGAGCAGATCTCATACTGGTTACTTTATTCTGCATACTGACTACATCATACTGGTTACTGGTGATTAGCTCACTTAAACTACTATATGTGAAATAAAAAGGATAAATCTAAGATTCTGTGGAATTTTTATTAGACTAAAAATTGAAGTGTTTTATACAGGGGATAATCAAGATAGAAAATTAATGGTAATTAAATGAATAAAACAGAAATTTGGAATTGATATGGGTGATTTTTTTATTTCCCTAGAAAGTCAACATTCAACTTCTGCTTTTAAGGTTTTACTATTAGGGGCTAATTCCTGTAGCTGTGAGCTTCTTCTCTTGGTGGTTATCCCTGACATGGATGTTCAGGAACCTTTCATTAGTCCCCGCTTCTGTGTTTTGGGCTATTGTAGTTTCTCATATTGTTTTATTAACATATCTGGTAATATGCTGCTCAACTGCAAGTTCAGGTGATGGCGCTCCTATGATGCACCAAAATCATGGTTTTTAGTCACTCTTGAGATTGGATGATTTCCTGCTTTGGTTTTTTGCTTTGAGCCTCAAAAATTTCTTCATCAAGGTGATTCAGTTAAGTAATCATCATGACATTGACAGAATGCAAATTATTTCGCCCCCCCATAGGTATAAATGAATGGTTGATTTTCATACTGATTTTGGGTGACGTTTTCATCTTCATTAAACAAAGCCTCTAGTTCTTTAAACCTGAAAATATTTTGCATGACGTCCTTGTTCTCTTTGTGAATTTGTTTGACTCGCCTAAATCTGTAAAAGGGACTCATCTGTCTAATCCATGGTGGGTTTGTTGCCAGTACCTCCACCAGTTTGTGGTTGACTTCTATTCATTTCACTGTTTTAGCGTAAAAATTCTTTGGACTGAAGCTGAACTCGAAAATAGGTTCAAAGCTGTATACTAGCGGAGAGGTCCAAAAAATGAAAATATGGGGCAAAATAGGCTTATTTTGAGTTAGAAAGCGTCAATATCTATAGGATGCATGGAGACATGGTGTCAAGAGGACCTTCATGACCCTTTATGATCAGGATCTTTTACAGCCTTCCATATTGACCTCCTGATTGGCTCCCTTATTGTTCTGCATCATCCTTGTTACTACAATGGTAGGTTCACGCCTCTTGAGGCTTGGTAAGTGGGGATAAAATTACTGAAGGAATCTCCATAAATTCTGGTGTGCATGTTGCTTCCTGATTAAAACTCTTATTAGTGCCTTCAGGGACAGTTTTGATTCATGTTGGCTCAAGAATCAACTTATTCAGGCTCAATTTGGAAGTAGGGATTCTAGCTCGCTCATTGTCTTGAATCCTTACACCGCCTCCTCAAGATCCTGTCAGAGGGGAGCATAGTGACAAAGGAATTTTCCTTCTACTTGGTTAACCACTGTCACTTTTTGACGTTGGAAATGTAGTACTCTAGGTTCACCTAATAAATGACCTTATAAGTCTTGACCAAGGAACTTTAAGCTTGTTTGTCTTAAATCCAGAATCATGGTAATAAAATAGAATGAGTTTACTTAATCGAAAAATTGGTAAAAAAAAAAGCTGACATTAAATTTGGATGTCCCTTTCTGTTGTGGTGACAATGCCTTGGGTGGGTAGGGCTTGAAGATGGACAATTTCATTGGCTAAGGATCTTATATTTAAATCATAATTATCAGGCACAGAGGTATTGAGCAGGGGCTGAGCGTTACTTGGTAAACGAGGAGCACGCCCATATAGAGCTTTAAAGTGGGGAAAACTTAATATTTTATGGTAGCTTATTAGGTAAGCAAGCAAGGCGCTGGGCAGATATTGATTCCAGTGAGTAGGATTAGAGGCGGTCATCTTCTGAAAGATAGAGATGAGGGTTCTTTTAGCACGTTCCACTACCTCATTAGTTGATGGGTTATAAGGGCGGTATAACTCTGTACAGTTCTAAAAAGTGAAGTTAGTTCTTGGGCTATCTGGGAGGTGAAGTTCAACCCATTGTCTGAAAGCAAGGTCTGGGGGCACCCATGCTGGGTGAAAATGGAGCAAATAAGGAATAAGCTGTGGCTTTTGTGGTGGCAGCGGGGACGGAAATTACTTTAATTATTTTGTCAAAAGGTCCATGGATAAGAGAATATACTTATGGCCATGCAACCTGGTGGGTAGAGGGCCAACTATATTGATGCTAATAACATTAAATGGATCTGTTGGGGCCATGACTGAGTGAAGAAATTGTGGCTGGCCCAATCTTAGGATTGATAAGCTATACAAGTCTATAGAGCTTCCTGGATGGTCTCAACCATTTAATCCCATTAGCATCATTTCTTATGCCATTTGTCAGGCCATGGGGGAGCAACTCCAACCCATGCCCATAATTATTCAGGGCCCCAAAGCCCCCAGCGAGTTAATAGGCCTTGAAGGCCTTTGGTAAGCTAAAAAGAAAAAGGCTAGGCGAGAAATGGTGGATTTATTAGAACAAGCCTTGAGGTATTTATTGGACCTTGAGGCTAGAATAGGATTGGTAAAGGGAAATCTCAGAGTCAATTGCCAACTGAGATAGTAAATATTACAAGGGGAGTGGGGCCATCCTCAGCATAAGTCGCTGGTGCTCCCAAAAGGGGTTAATGATTGGGTCAACATCAGATGGTGATTCCCCATGGCCCAATTGATTGTTCAGCATCCTTGGCATTAGTCACTGGTGCCAAATTTAATATAGTTAAATTATAACTAATTATCAGGGTCGATCCCTCATACTTTGTATCAGGCTTACCCCAAGTTAATGGGGAGCCTAATCTGGCATCCGCCCATAGGCAGGTTGTGACCCCTAGTCATGGCTTCCCCCAATAAAGGGAGAATCCCAACACCATTCATGGGTCTTCTTCACTGCCCCAAGTCCTACAGTCATACACCCTTCAAGGATAATGGCAGTTTAAGAATAAGATGGATTTAAGGAAGCCATTTCTTAATGAATTTCTTATATAACATTACTTTCTTAATCTGAGTGCCTCAGGTCATTTTTGGAGCTTTGCCCGGATCTCAGGAGTCTCCAACTCCCATTGTTAAGGCTGACCAATTATAAAATAAAGTCGGTCCTCCTCAGAAGTCAAAGCACAAAGTACCAGCATCCTAGAGAGGACATCAGCGTTCAAGTGAATTCCTCCTGCATTATGAACTGAAGTGAAATTGTAGTTCTGCAGCCTTAAAGCCCATCTGGCTAAACAGCCATCCAGATTCTTCATCTGCTGCAGTCATCAGAGCGAGGAATAGTCAGTGACAATGATGAAGTGGGTGCCATAGAGGTAGGGCCGGAAAGGTTTGATTGCCACCAAAACAGCCAGGCACTCTTGCTCAGTAATGCTATAGTACCATTCAGCCTTACTCAGTGTCTTGCTAAAGTAAGCTATTGAATGATAAACCTGATTTTCATTGTGATGACATAGGATGGCCCTAATGGTGACATCACTAGCATCTGTGAATAGCAAGAAGGGTCAATTGAAATGCAGATAAACTAAGGTAAGTTTAGTAAAAAGAGCAGTCTGCAATTCAAAAAACGCCTGTTCATATTCAGGCCTCCACTCAAGGGCAAGTTCTTTTGCAGGAGATAAAACAGGGGCTCGGCTAGGTCAGCAAACCAAGGGATGGCTTGACTATAGTAGCACACCATGTCCAGGAATACTTGATATCACTAAGGCTCTTGGGGCTTGAAATTTCTTAATGGCGTCAACGTTGTCCATGATGGGCTGGATACCATCATTCAAGACCTTGTGTCTAAGGAATTCCATTTCTGATTGGAAGAAAGAGCACTTAGATGGTTTAAGTTTTATTGCAGCCTTTCTGAGACGATTGAAGACTTCCCAGAGGTGTTCCACATGACTGTTGAAGGTTCACAAAAAGATAGTGGTATTGTTGAGTTACACGAGGAACCAGGTTAGCTTCAAGTCCCCTATGATCCTGTCCACGGCGTGTTGAAAAGTGGCCAGCGCATTGTAAAGGCTCCGGGGAATCCTCATAGGTTTGAATAGCCTTTGTTGGTATGAGCGCACGCTTGGCCCAGTCTTCAGGGCGATCTCCACTTTCCAATATCTGCTAGCAAGATCCATAGCAGAAAATTATTGTGACCCAGCAATCAAGTCAAGAGTTGGCAGTATGGGGCAAGGGATAATTGTCTTTCTTGATGATGGAGTTGAGCTGGCAATAGTTCATCACCACACGATGGCTGCCGTTATTATTCTGAACTAACAGGAGTGGGGAGTTCCATGTACCTTGTCAGGATTCCAACCTAGATTGGAGATTAAAACAAGGCAAACAATGGGGATTGAACTCGAGCTGGTCAAATAACTAGGCCCTTATCAGGGGCAATTTCCAACGCTATTTCACACCCTATAATTGGGGTTCAAACCCAATAAGAGGCGAGCAAATCCTATTGGACTAAAATGACTGTCAGGCGTCAAGATAAAAATCAAATTAAATTCCCATCTTCCAATTCAGGCTGTGCCAAATCAGTTGTAAAACCTACCTGAGCTATTATATTTCAGGATCCTCCTCCTCTATTCCTGAGTCAAGTGGGGCGGCGTTTCCACCCATTCAGTCAGGTGAGCAGCGCTATCAATTGAGGATGCCCGCAAGGAGGCCATTCCAGAAGATCAGTAAAGATCTTGAACAGATGAGGCCCTGACAATCCTGAAGGCACCAAGTCCCAATGCACCCTATAGATATTGAAGCCTTTTAGTTTAATAAAATTTTTGGTATTCTAACCCATTTTTCCCGTTTCCTCCTCGGCGCTCTTTCCAATTTTTCCAGCTTTGAGCCACCACAAACCCCAGCGCCAGTCCAAAGAACTGTAGCGCTGACAGAAGTGGTGCTCACTACAGGGGGCTCCGAGCTGACCTAAGTGAAAATGTCTATCACAAAAATGGAAACCAATAGCAGCCCCTGACGACCAAACAACTGGTCAATTGAGGAGCATTACATGATGGGTTAGTACCTCATGGTACATGACGCCACCTTCGCAGTTGGAAAGGCTAGAATTTTGTGCCGCTTTTCAACTCTCGCTGCCCTCCCTAGATGGGAGCCAATAAGAACTCCAGTATGTTCATATCAATGATGTTGTTCAACAATTAATAAATGGCATCTACTCCGAGGGCGCCCACTCCAGAAACTCCTGCACCTCCTCTTTACTTCCACGATGCAGGACCTCTACACCTCGAGCAATATTGCCAGCTGGGGAGCTTACCCTGAGGCCTGACTGCTACCTTTGTAACTTTGTCCACCCTGCTATCCATCACCTCCTCCAGTTAGTTGGATTACACCATCAGGAGGTCTCCTGGCAACTAGGGCTCACCCAGAATTTACATTCCTACATTATCGACTTTTACAACGCTGCCTCCTCCTTTGTGCATGACAATCGCGAAGCTATTCTTGATAACCAGCGATTGTTTAATGAGATCCACCATCAGATTGTAGTACTGGATAGCGGAATCTCTGGCCACCTTAAGGAGCAATTACGCCAAAATGCCCAGCTATTCGCAGTGACATGGACCCAGCATCTACAACAAGTCAAAGAACTTGTATGATCCCTACATCAGCACTACCAAGAGCTGGCCTCTCATGACTACCCCCACGGGTGCTGGGCCTAGGGGGCCAGAAGGACCTGAGGGGCGTCAAGGGCCAGCTGGACCCGAAGGACCATGCGGGCCTCGAGGGTCCCTGGGCCCCCCAACCTCAGGCAAACATTAAGACCCCTGGTGAAGGGATATAATGACCGCCCTGGCTGCCTTACAGGATCAAATCCAAAAGGTGGCATTGGGGTGCAAGCTCCAATTGGACGGTGTCCCCCTCAACCCTAGGGTCTCCATCAAAGCGTTGTCAGATGAGATGGATAACCTTAGTGCCTTCACAAAGCTTACCAACGCTCATATCTCCCAGCTTGAGACAACTTGTTGTGTGCTCAAAATCCAGTTGACCACCATCAAAAACCAGCTCCATCTACAGAACGCCGAGATTCAATCCTTAAGGGAGCAGGTTGCCCATAAGGCTTCTGCGTCCACCCTCAGCTGGAATTGGGACTACATCCAAGAGGACTTAGAGGCTTGCAGAGGCATTTAGATCAGCGGGTTCCTTGAGATTATGCGGAAATGGAGATCTCAGAGCTGACCCCTATCCCAGGCGGTAACATCCTTTCCACTCCCATTATAGCTAACTTTAAACCTAGTTTCAAGGAAAGGTTCACCCCTGGATGGGAAAGTATCGCCTCCTTCCTGTATGCCTAGAGAGTTCCATGGAGGAGGCCACCAATTGACAAAAGGTGAAGCATATTTACTCCTGTCTAGACAGTACCACCCAGGAAATCATTACTCCCTATTTGAAGGAGAGTAACACCTGGGAACAGGTCTGCACCACCCTGATCAAAGAGTTCGGCAGCAACCAAACCCTGGCTAACCAGAAGCAAGCATTTATGGGCATTCGACTGAAAAAAGGAGAAAACCCTATGGAGTTTGCTAACAGGTTCTATGCCCAGGCACAACCTTTGGTCATGAAGAACCGTATCACTCTGGATGACGCCATCACTGCTGTCATCTCCGCCTTGGGCCCTATCCTGAGGTCCAAATGCACATGATCGGGCAGAAGAATGGGTTCATTTGTATCAGGGAGATTAAAGAGGCCCTCAATGAGATCCCTGCCTCGATCCTACACTTTAAGGCCACGACTACTGGCCCCTCTAACCGCCCTAGGGTCCATGTAGTTGAAACCCAGAAGAACCCCCATCCTCGATGCACCTATTGCAATGGCTTTATACATAGAACTAAGACCTGCTGGAAACGTCTTGCTGAAGAGGCGGGAAAAGGTTCGTCAGCATGAAGGATGAGGCGCTCCATGATGATATCCCTGCCCAGCCTCAATTATCCCCCATGCATAAACCAGAAGCCATTGTTTCTGAGGAATTAGTCGCGGTATCTGATGACAATGAAGACATTAGAACTTCTTACTCTTCTTCTGATGATTCTCCCATGTTCCTTACGTTAACACCCCAGTTTGGAAGTTTGGTTACCCAAGTCACCATCTGTGTCCGCAAGATTCCAGTTTACGCCATAGTGAACAGTGGCTCCCCCGTGAACGTCATCTCTTCCAAGCTGATGAAATGCAACAAGGTCGCTCCCAATATGCCACACTAAATGGAGTATGGAACGGCTGGCCCCCAGTGCACCCAATCTATAGGGTCCTATTCCTCTCTACCGATTTGGTTCAGAAAGCTCACTTTAGATACAACCGCCATTGCTCTGGACAACCCTAGCTATGATCTGCTCCTCAGTACAATGTTCCTTTGAGACTATTTGGCTGTTCTCCACTATGATGGTGGTTTCCTCTCCTTCTAGGGCATCAGGTCCCTCTGGTTTTCGAGACTGCTCATGACTCTAGGGCTGAGGTCAAGGCCCAAGCCTGCCTATTGGAGACTGAAGGACAAATCAATTGGCTTGAGAATCACTTCCGGGGCTCTCAAGTCCAACTACCCCCTTTTGCTGTTGACGGATTAGATGGGATGATGATCTACTTGCCCTGGGTGACTACTGTACCCCCAAAATCCCAAGTCATCATCAACACTTGGGTCCACGTCAACTTTCCCTTGGGGTATTTACTGGAGGTTTGAGGCCGTGATAACCCATCTCCTAAGGAAGTGCTGACATGCCCTAGGATCCTTGATCCAGCATATGCTGGATCTATATCTGTGTTGCTAGCCAACCTGACTGAAAAACCAAAAACTGTAGGTCCAAACAGTCCCGCCACTTATGTCTGCCTATTACTGATAGGGGCTGTTGCCAATGTTCAAAGTTTTGGGGACTTGAGGGAATTTGGCTTGGATTTACAACCCTCAGTTAATTTGGTCAACGCTAATATAGGGAAGGACCTTTCTGATGAAAAGCGACTTAAAGTTCAGGAGTTCCTGAAGGAATACTCAGACCTATGCTCAACTTAGACCTACAATTTTTGAAGGATGAACGGAGTCCTCCACCATGTAGAAACTGGGGACGCCCCCTTTTTGATCCCGGCCTTACCAAAAGAGAATGGTTGAAGAGGCCCATGTCATGGTAGAACTCAAACAGCTGCTTGACTCTGGGCTCTTGGTCCCTTCATATAGTCCTTGGTCCTCCCCTCTTCTGCTGGTCTGAAAGAAGGATGGCAAGCACTGGGTGGTGATGGATTATTGACAACTCAACTCCATCACCAAGAAGGACAGCTATCCTCTGCCCCGGATTGACAATTCTCTCCGTCTGCTTTCAGGTTCCCAGTACTTCTCAGCCATGGACCTCATCAGCGGGTATTGGCAGTTCAAGATCGCCCTAAAGACTGAGCCAAGTGTTCTCTAATCACCCACGAGGGGCTGTTTGAGCCCACCCAGATGCCCCAAGGCCTCTTCAACGCCCCGGCCACGTTCCAGCGTACCATGGATGGGATCATTGGGGACTTGAAGCTCTCCTGTGTCCTCGTCTACCTGGACAACATCACCGTTTTTTCTCGAACCTTTACCGGACATTTAGAGCATCTTAAGGAAGTCTTTGAGCATCTCAGGAAGGCCTCCATCAAGCTCAATCTCTCAAAGTGCTCCTTTTTCCAGCCTGAGCTGGAATTTCTAGGACACAAGGTCTCCAAGAGTGGCATCCAACCTATACCCAACAAAGTTGACGCCATAGAAAAGATTTCATGCCCCCAAAGCCTATGAGATATTCAAGTCTTTCTAGGTATGGTGGGCTATTACCATCAGTTCATCCCACGGTTTGCTGACCTAGCTGAGCTGTTGTTCTACCTCTTAAAAAGAATGTACCATTCAAGTGGCGACCTGAGCAGGAACGGGCCTTCAACACTTAACGTACGGCCTTATGTACTAAACCTTTTCTAAACATCCTCACTTCAACTAACCCTTCTTGTTGTTCACATATGTGAGCGATGTCACCGTCGGGGCTATCCTGGCTCAGCATGATGAGGACCATGTCGATTATCCCATGGCTTATTTTAATAAGATGCTAAGCATGGCTGAGCAGAACTACAGCATCACCGAGAGGGAATGTCTAGCCATTCTCTTAGCCATCAAACAAATTTGGCCCTACCTCTATGGTACACATTTTACTATTATTAGATACCATTCTTCCCTCCGGTGGCTGCAACAAATGAAAGACCCCAATGTTCAGTTGGCCAGGTGGGCCCTATGACTGCAAAGCTACAAGTTCACCATTGTCCACCATGCAGGCGCTATATACCAGAATGCTAACAGCCTCTCCAGGATGCTGGTATTAGTGGTCTTGACCCCAGAGGAAGATCAGCTCTATGACCTGATAGGACAGCCCAAATGATGGGAACTGAAAACCCCTGAGGTTCAGGCCGAACTCCGCTGAATGACTCAAGACACTCAAATCAAGGATGCGCTACTCTACAAGAGGGTCAACAAGAAGTGGCTTCCCTACATCCAACCTTCCTCTCAAACTGACGTCATCCTGGAAGGTCATTCTACTGTTGGACATGGTGCGGTTAAGAAGACTCATGAATGGCTGAAATCACGCTGCTACTGGGACCAAATGGTAGAAACCATCCAAGAGGTTCTGGAAGCTTGTATGACCTGCCGATCCCACAACCAAGCTAACCCTCAATTTCAGCCCTCAGTCATTGCCCTGTCCAAACCCTTCAATGTCGTTAGCATTGATATGGTGGGTCCCCTTCCCACAGGATTTCATGGTCACAAGTATATTATCCTAGCTATAGACCACTTAACTAAGTGGGTCAAGGCGATCTCAATCCCTGCAGCCACCGCTAAGGCTACCGCTCTTTTTCTTGTTTGCTCTATTTACACCCAGCACGGGTGCCCCCAGACCTTACTTTCAGACAATGGGTTGAACTTCACCTCCCAGATAGTACAGGAACTAACTTCGCTATTTAGCACCACCCAGAGTTTTGCTACCCCTACCACCCTTCTACTAATGGGGTGGTAGAACGTGCTAACAGAACTCTTGTTTCCATTCTACAGAAGTTGGCCGCCTCAGATCCTGCCTGTTGGAATCATTAACTGCCCAGCGCCTTGCTTGCCTACTGGGTAAGCTATCACTGTGTCATCAAGATGTCCCCATTCAAAGCCCTGTACGGGCGGGCACCTTGGCTACCCAGTAGCGTCCATCCCCTGCTCAAAGCCTCCACCCCCAAGAACTCTGATTTAACTATGAGGGCTCTAGCTGATGAAATTGTCCAGCTTCAAGCCCAAGCCACTCAAAGCATTATCACCACCACTGGAAGTGAGACATCCCAATCAAATATCGGATGACCCTCCTTGCCAGATTTTCAACTAGGTGACCTCATTCTCTTTTATCATCATTGACCTGGAGGCTGACAGAAATTTCGATATACTGTGGTCTGGACCCTACAAAGTCATACATAAGGTGAATTTCAAGTACTCCATTGCCAACATCAATCATGGGACTGTTGTAAATAGGGTGCATGGTCAGTTCCTTTGGCCATATACCCCCTCCGACAGGATCTTGAGGGGGCCTTGTCAGAATTCGAGATAAAAATTGTAATGAATTCCCATCTTCTGAATCAGGCCATGCCAAATTGGTTGTCAAACCTACCTGAGATAAATCTTTTTAGGATCATCCTCACCTATTCCTGAGTCACATGGGGCGGCATCTCCACCCATTCAGTCAGGTGAGCGATGCTATCCATTAAGGACGCCCATGAGGAGGCCATTCTGGAAGATTAGTAAAGATCCTGATCAGATGAGGCCCCAATGATCCTGAAGGCACCAAGTCCCAATGCACCCCTAAATATCAAAGCCTTTTAGTTTAATAAAATATTCAGTATTCTAACACATTTTTCCCATTTCCTCCTCAGCGCTCTTTCTGATTTTTCCAGCTTTGAGCCACCATGAACCCTGGCGCCAGTCCGAAGAACTGTAGTGCTGAAAATGACTAACTTACCACTGAATCCCCAATTTGTTATGAGTCTAGATCTTAGCTTGGGGGATTCACTGAACAGAAACCTTATACTGATGCTTTGACAACCTTAAACTTTTCTTTTCTTTTCTTTCTACTTTTCATCAATTTTAAAGCTAATTTTGGTATTATCTATTTGTAATTGCCTTATCAGACTAAGTATCTGGTAAAAGACTTCTTGATCAAAAGAAGCAAGTAGGTATAATCCAACACCCTTCAACTTCGGGTTTTCCTGGCCAAAAACATTAAGGGTATGTGATAACACCCCCACAATCCTGACAAAACTGGTGCTCTTAGACAGATACACCCCAAGTTCACAGTGAAATATAACAATCAAAACCCAAAATTCTACAATAATCTGGCGTCCAATAAGATTTAAGATCAGGAACGCCTTAGACTCTTGGTTAATTTCCACATTATGATGTGCAGGATGGAGCAACGAATTCTCACCCATGAGCAACACCAACTCAAACTTCAAGATGTGACTACTGAGCTCAAAAGTGAAATTGACAGTTAACTCTATTGTTACCACCAAATTAGTCCTTCATGTTGCCTACAATCAGGTAGACTCAATAATTGAGGATATTAACGCCTTACAAAATAAAGTGGATGCTCTCCATCCTTATGAAATGTCCATCAATAACAGTTCTCCTTTTGGTGAAAATGGTCCCCCTATGTTAATAAGCGTTGTTTGACCATTAATCCCCCCAGTGGCATGTTAAAACCGTCATTCAAAAAGAAGTACATCCCAGGTGAAGGAAGTATCTTTTCTTCCTCTTTTGATATAAAAGTGCTATGGCGGAAGCCAATGATACCCAACGGCTCAAAAACCTTACCAACTGTCTTAGTCGCATAGCTAAAGACATCATGATAACACATTGAATGCATTGCCAGACTTGGGATGACGCCAAGACTGCCATGCTCAGGAGTTTGGGAGTGACTTAACTTTATCCAACCAAAAAACTTTGATGAGTATTAGTCTTAAACATGGAAAAACTGTCACTAAATTCGCTCACCAGTTTTTCCTTGAAGCTCAAATGCTGGTTGCTGGAAAACTTCTTACTTTAGATGACGCTATCACTGCTTCATTTTAAGTATAAAAAAATATGCCTACCATTTTAATTTATCTTAAAGCGGTAAATTCTGACTGGACGTCTCTCCTTAATATTAAAGAAGCTATTTTGGAGATTCCAGCTGACTTACTCAAACCCATTAAGCCCCCTCGTTTTAATGTTAATAATAATAAACAATAGGAGGAGGATACCCCAGTGGTAGAGCATGGACCCTCTACCACTGCCTCCCGAGTTTGATCCCGGTAATGGAGTTTGGGTAGGGGACAATTTTGACTGTGTTGGTTTTGCGCACCAATGCCCCAAACTGAGATAGTGAATAGCAAAGGCGGTCCATGGAGTTCCTGGCCTATCATATGCCGCGCATGGAGGTTTTCCAGGTTTTATCCTCCTTTCCCATTTTCTTCACTTCCCTAATTGGTGCAGTATCATCCCCAGGTCGGCCCACCTCGAATAAAATTTAAATTTAAATAATAAACAATAGGCACAGATGATAGAGGTCACACCCCCAAGTCGCCTGAACCTGCCTTATAATGCACCCATTGTAAAAAAATCACACTGTAGACATTTGCCACGTTCTTCAATATAAGTCTGCAAAAGATTAATTAGTATAGGGAAAGAGGCTCCTATGCTGATGAAAATCCAGTGCCTCAAAACCCTTGTAATAGTACTAAACCTATGCCCAGAACTTCAGGTTGTTTTGTGTTAGCTGCCCCTGCAGAAGTTGATTTACCCTTTTCTATCTAAGAATATAAACACCTCCTGCTTTCTTACTTTTATGTTGTTCTGTTAACCCAACAAATTTTGATAGTCAACTCTTCTATGGAAAGTCAAGCACTGGCAGACAAAACGTTCAAACACATTGAACAGCCCCGAGATTGGCCACAGCAAAATCCTCCACTTGCTTCATTGCAAAGCCTGACTGACAGTCTACTAGATGTTAATTCCCATTTTGGATCTTTGGTGGTTTTATCAGAGGTAGTCATACATAAAGTTAAAGTCCTGGCAATAATTGACACTAGTTCCCTAATCAACGTTATTTCCTCCCAACTTATCCAAAAGATAAAAATGGCTCCAGACTTGTGTTATAAAATTGTCATTTTTGTTGAGATATGCCGTAATCAATATTGCACAGGGTTTGTCCCACTGAGCAATAGAATCAACGATATGAGAATTGTTGCCCTTGGAACAACAGAAATAAACTTATTTAATAAATATGGAGCACTTGCTCCCAGTATACTTCTTTATTTAAAATAATAAATACAGCGGATCCTTGCTGCTTCGCTCACTCTAGATTATTAACAACCCCTCTTCTTGATCATTTCCTCTCGCTTGTATCATAGCGACTTTGGATGATACCACCTTCATGGCTTAGTAATTCACTTCGCCATATTTCATTGGTTCTATCAATTCTTCATTTGTTAATTTCCCAATCACCTAATTTGAGGCGATTTCCCTAACAACCCAATATCGCCTCATTTTGGGGTGCTCAAATTACCATAACTCATATCAAACTTGGCGTATTCCATCTGTTCCGCCTTATTGACTTAGGTCTTATTGTCCAGTCATATCAGAATCATGACAACTTTATTCATGAAGCTTAATATGGAACAGCAGGTAATCAGGCAGCTAAGGCGATAGAAGCCTATTTTGCCTTACCCCTTTGATTCAGGAAACTTTTAATTACTTCCCCCACCATTGCATTACAAAATGATACTCATAAGTTACTTATTGGGGACCAATTGATGCTGGAATTCAATTGCATCATCAACCACAAGGAAAAATAACTATCCCCTACTAGGGTATCAGATTCCATTTATTTGCACTCTTGATCAAAAATAAAGGAGGCCCTAAAAAACGTACATGCCTCCTCAAATACCCATCCTCAATTTGCAAAGTTGAATACCAAGTTTTAGGGGAAAGACCAAGTTACCCCAGAGGCTGTGGATGCTGAAGATGGGATTCCTCTGTATTCCCCCCATCTATTATAATACCCTCTGGCTCCCAAGTTAATGTGGATACAGAGATTCAGATTCTTACCCCTCCTAATCACATTTTGGAGCTTAGGGGACACCCAAACCCTTTTATAAAGGAAGCGGTGACCTGCCCTGGGATTTTGGATCCAGCCTATGGAAAATTTATCTCTATTTTATTAGGGAACTTAACAAATCATACCATCCAAGTCCCTTGACATGCCCCTAAGTCTTACGTAAAACTATGTCCCATTAAGAATATTGCTGATTTAAATTGTTTTGGCTCGTTACAGGATTAGGATTTGATCCCCCACCCACAATAGCTTTGGTTGACAATAGAATTGGGGATAATATAAGCCCCAATGAATTCAAAACTGTTGAAGACCTCCTTGAAGAGCACGGCAATATTTTTTCCTTAATAATAAGTGACTATGGAAAAGTGTCTGGGGTAATTCACAAAGCTGATACTGAGGCACCCTCCATTCAAATCTCGGCCATACCAAAAATCTAAAGTGCTATAAGCACAAGTGGCTCTAGTGTTATAGCAACTGCTGGACTCTGGGTTACTTGTGCCTTCTAAAATCCTGTGGGCTTCCCCCTCCTATTAATTCAGAAGAAGGATGGTGGCCACCATGTTTTTATGGATTATTGCCGCCTCGATTTGATCACCTGAAAAAACAGCTATCCATTGCTATGTATAGATAATTCCTTACACTTGATGACAGGTCTCACTATCTCACAGCTATGGATCTTGCCAGTGGGTAATGGTAAATAGATTTGTCCCCAGAAGATTGTGAAAAACGCAATCTCATCACAAGTGAAGGACTATATGAGTCCACTCAAATGCCGCAGGGTTGTGTAACGGCCCTGTTACCTTCTAACGTGCCATAGACGGACTCTTAAGCGATTTAAAACGCTCATGTGTGCTAGTTTATCTTGACAATATTACCGTTTTTACAAGAACCTTTACCAAACATCTAGATCACCTTAGGCAAGTCTTCCAGAGTTTTCAGCAATCATCATTAAAACAAAAACCGTCAAAATTTTCTTCCTTTCATAGTGAGATGGATTTTTTGGGTCATAAGGTCAGTAAATCTGGAATATCCCCATTGGAAGACAAGGTCTTGGCCATTGCAAAGATGACCCCCCTAAATCTCTATGATATGTACAAGTTTTTTTTAAGGATGGCAGGATATTATCGCCAATTTATTCCCCACTTTGCAGACACCTCTGAACCTCTGGTGTATCTATTGAAGAAAGGGATACCTCTCCAGTGAAACTAAGAGCAACAGCAGGCCTTTGACCTATTATGCACAGCTCTCTCCAATTCACCAGTACTTATTCACCCAAATTTTGATAAGCCCCTCCTCCTCTTTACTGATGCTAGTTATATCTCCATTTGAGCTATACTATCTCAACATGATGAAAACTTAGCTGACCATCCTATAGCCTACTATAGCAAGACTTTATTTAAGGCTGAATGCAATTATAGCATTACAGAACTCGAATGCTTGGTGACCTTACTGGCTAATAAGAATTTCTGACCTTATTTATATGGAAAGCATTTCATCATCATTAATGATCATTCTTCCTTACAATGGCTACAACAATTGAAGGACCCCGTGGGGTGGTTAGCCCAAAGGGCGTTATAACTTCAGAACTACGACTTTTCTTTTATCTAACGAACAGGGACTATCCACCAAAATGTGGATTGCTTATCCCAGCTTCCTATATTAACTTTAACTGACCCTAAAGAGGATCGACTCTATGACCTCATGACTCAACTGCATTTATGGAAGGATGAATCCCTGACCCTTCAAAAAGAATTAACGAGGAAATTGGCAAAACTACAAATCAAGAATGGCCAATTGTGCAAACTTGTGGCTAAAAATTGGGTTCCCTAAGTATGACCTTCAGCTCAAACTGACATCATATTGGAGGGAAATCAGAAAGTTGTCCATGAAGGAATCTGGAAAACCTACCAGTGGCTCAAAACCAATGTTATTTAGAAGGTGTAAAATTTTAATGGAATGTTTATTATCAGCAAACAACCCCAATAAACTTATTACTGCACAGGTTTGGTTCTTGTGCCCTTTGTCCACATTTTATAGTATATTATTATTGGTTGATAATAGTATGATGACTATTATTCATAGTTGAGTGTAAATTCATATACTTTGGCCCAACGCTCAGCCAGTATTCCCAATTGAAATACTTGAGATGTCATGATCTAGGGATTTGTTCCCTCGTTCTGTCCTACCCAATCTTCTCTGAGATTCCCTGGTGACAGTCTCTTCAGTCCAACACACAGTCAGCGGCAATCCTCATTGTTTCTCCTTCTCATGATCCCCACTCAGATCTTTACTCTTTTCCCTAAGAGTCTCCTAATTATCACACATAGCAATAATATCTTTGAGAAGAATAGAACAATGGAAAAAGATGATAGTTTACTACTTAAACTAAATACTGGATAAAAACTATATTAGTACTATCTGTTTTACTAAATTCTTTTCTCATCAAAACTGTTTTTTATTATGAGTGAATTCTAGGGAATTTATAGTGGGGATTTGGTCATCTAACCCTCAGTTGACACCTCTTCAATGAAACGGCAGCCATTTCTGTTGAATCATCCATCCTCGTCTTGGCAGCGATGGTCTTCCCATCCTGGCTAGGATTCCGTCATTGGACATCCTTGAGACCTAAATGTAAAGAGTTGGAAAACGTGTCCCTAACATTTTCCTCTCGATCCAAGTGAACCAAACATATTTGGCTAGTGACCTGCTTAAGTAATGGGACTTATTACCCATTAAGTCAGGTCATGCACCAACTGATCAATTCGCTAGTTTAAGGCGGCATCACTCACCTCGCAACTTGCTACTCATTCCCAATCAGTTGATGATGAAACCTGACTGATCCTAATTGGTACACCTGATAGTTAATCACTATCAGATGCCCCTATTTCGTTGGCAACTCCACTCAACGAGACCTTAAGTATTCATCCAGATCAATCCCTGAAAGATATGACCAGGCAAATATCCCAAAATCCCCCAAACATAGGTAGTCTAAAATTTGGGCCAACCGATTTCCAATTCACCTCGCCTTAGGGAATTACCCCCTAGCGATTCCTAGTAATCTAGCAGGATGAGAATATGGGAAAAAATCCCAACAGAAGGTATGCTCGTTTCAATCCAGGATGTATTAGAGCCCTACCTGGTATGTAAAACCAAGCTGGACCTAATCCCCAATCACAACATCCAGTGGTACCACCCTGTGAACCATTCCACACTATTAGCATTGATGTTGTGGTACCTCTCCCTCAATCCTTTAATGGTCTTTGGTTCCTCCTGCTAGCCATAGACCATTTAACAAAATGGATTAAAGCCATATCTTTACCCTCAGTTTAAGCAAAGACTACAGCCATGTTTTATTATAATTGGATTATCACCCAGTATTGTAGCCCTAACATCATTCTTTCTGATAATGGGCAAAATTTCCGCCTGGCGCTGGTGAAAGATTTAGCCGACCTGATGATAACCACACATATATTCTCTACCCATACCATCCTGCTACCAATTAAACAGTAGAGCGGGCAATGGTGCTATTTGCAATTCTCTGGAAAATGGCTATGACTGACCCTTATACTGGCCCCAATATTTGCCTGGTGCAATTTGGCCTATAGGACCAGCTATCATCGTATAACTAAGATGTCGCTCTTCCAAGTGTTGTATGGCAGAAATCCCCATTTTCCTTCTAAAGTACAGATTATGCTTGACCAAGCATCCCCCAAAGCCCTTGACGTCACTATGCGAAATATTGCCAATTACCCTATCAGACTTCAGGCCTGGCTGCTGAAAATCTGTCCGCTACAACCAACAGAGAAACAGCTCACTTTAAGATCAGCATGAACCCCTACACACCTTCCAACCGGGTGACCTAGTCCTCTTCTACCACCACCGGCCTGGAGGTCGTGATATTAAATTGGGTACCAACTGGTCAGGGCCTTACAGAGTTATATAGACAGGGCAACGAGCACTTAATAGTAGAGGTAGTTCAAGGTACTGTAATAATTTGGGTCCATAGTTGTTTTCTCCATCTGTTTTCCCCTTATGCTAAGATCTAGAGGGGGCGTTGTCAGGATTCTAACCCAAATTTGAAGATTCAAACAAGGTAAACAATGGTAATCAAATTTGAGCTGGCCAAATAGCTAGGCCCTTATCAAGGACAATTTTTGACGCTATTCCACGCCCTAGAATTGTGGTTTAAACCCAAACTATGAGGCGAGTAATCCTATTTGGGTTAAAATGACTAACCTACTAATGAATCACCAATTTGTTATTAGTCTAGATCATAGCTTGAGGATTTACTGAACAAAACTCCCTTATAACGATGCTTTGACAGAAATAAACTTTATTTTTCTTTCTACTTTTCATCAATTTTAAGTTAAAAATTGGTATAATCTATTTTGGAATTGCCTTACTAGACTAAGTATCTGATAAAGAGATTTCTTGACCAAAAGAAGAAAAAAGGATTATCCAACACCCTTCAACTTCAGGTTTCCCTTGCCAAAATTATCAAATGATACATGATAAAAACCCCATGATCCTGACAGACTTTAAGAAGGCACCAACAGCCTGGCTTCAGGTAGTTGCTTGAGCTCTACATCTACCTGAGCTCTTTGACCTTAATTTTTTGGTAAGGTCAGAATTGAATGGGGAGCGTCCCCAGTCTCTGAGTGATGTAGAACCCCACTGACTTCTCTAAAAAGCAGTTAGAGGTTGAGAAGAGTTCTTAGTACTCCTTCAGTAATTTCCTAACCTGGCTTTGTTGTACACCAGTGAGCACTTTCCCAATAAAGGTGTCAACTATAGCAACTGATGGGGGCGTTTCCAACTCAAAATCCCTTGGACTTCTAAAGCTACGGATGACATTGGCAGCCTCTACCAGCAGGAGCAAACATAAGCAGCTGGAGTATTAGGACCTAATATCTTAGGTTTGTCAGTAGGTTAACCAACAACACCCATATGAATTCATCATAGGGAGAACTTAAGATTCCCAGACAGGTTAGGACCTTTTGACTAATGAGTTATCTAGGCCTTGGGTCTCTAACAGTATCCAGAGGAGGTATTGACATGAACCCGGCTGTCAACAATGACCTAGGACTTTTGGTGGTATAAGGGTCGTCTTAGGCAAATAAATTGGCATGTGATAGTGGCCATCTACTGCAGGAGAGGTCATCCATACACGAGAGCCCCTCATGTGATACTCGAATCAGTCAATTCAGCTTTCACTCTCTAATATGCAAGCCTAAGCTTTGACCTCCTTTTTGTGTCATGTGAAGATTTAAAAACCAGTGGGACCCGATGTCCCAGCAGGGATAGATAATTCTATATCATAGTACGATGGCAGAGTTGTCCCAAAACAAACTGAGTCCCGAGGAGAAGATCATAGCTTGTGTTATCTATGAAATGGCAGGGCGTTCATGTAAAGCATCCCAAAGCGAATGGGTAAGGAATAGATAGGCCACAATGGATCGAGTACACTGTGGTCTGGCTGAGCCATATTCCATGTAATGTGGCAAGTCTAGAGCAATTTTGATGCTTTTTATTAGTTTGGATGAAATGACATTCATGGGGGAACCACTCTCAACAATATTGTGGACGAGATTCTATGGACTCAAACTGTGACGCATGTAAACAAACTCCCAAACTGTGTAGGTAGCGTGAGAAAAAGGAGATTCCTTAGAAGAAGAGTAAGCAGTATGAGGTTCTCATTACTAATGGGTACCAAAGCTTCTTCATATGGTATGAAAACTCCAGGCTCACTAGAGTTCACTGATTTTACTTGAGGTGGTACTGGAATATCAGCATAAAGTGCCTCATCCTTCATGCTGATTTCCCTTTTCCGAACTCCTCAGCAACTTTTTTTCAACAAGTCTTGGCGCTGTGATGGAAGCCATTACAGTAGGTGCATCAAGGTCAAAATATTTCTGGTTTTTAAAGCGTGTTTCAAGGACAGCTAAAGGATATGGATGTGGTAGACTTGGGATGCAGGGTAGATGCAGGTATTTCTTTAAGTGCTTCCTTAATCTCCCAAATTCAAGTAAAACCATTATTCTGGCCAATTATATACATTTTAACCTCAGGGTAAGATCCCAGCGCAGAAATGACTGCAATTATTGCGTCACCTAATGTAATGCGGTTAGAAGTTACTAAATGCTGGGATTGGGCGTATAATCGGCTGGTAAACTCCACAGAGCTTTCTCCTTTGTTCAAAGAACTACCCATAAATGCTTGTTTTTGATTGTCCAGGGTCTGGTTGCTTCTGAATCACCTGTATTAGGGCGGTATGGACTTGTTCCCAGGTGTTCCATTTTTTTAGATGGGGAGTTATAATCTCCAAAATGATACTATTAAGAAAAGAGTGGATATGCTTCACCTTCTTTCAGTTGGTTGCCTCTTCCATGGATCTCTCATAAGTATATAGTATGAGGCGATGCTTTCCTGGATGGGGGTGAACTTCTCCTTGAAGATAGTCTTAAAGTTAGTCACAATAGGAGTGAAAAGGGTATTGATACCAGGAATTGGTTCAGGCTCAGAAATTTTGGTTTCCAGATAGCTGTGAGGGTCCTGTTGATCCATCCATCTTAAACCCTCTAGGTCCTCTTGAATATTTATCACAGTTTTGGTCCAGGGAGGTAATGGATACTTTGTGAGCCAATTGCTTCTTTAATAATATAATGTTGGCGCGTTGAAGAAGCATTTGGCTCTCAAAATTATTCAAGAATGTGTCAAACCCTTGACAGGTTTACTCAAGCTGGGAGATGTAATTATTGGTGATTCTTGGTGAAGGTGCTGATATTATCCATCATATTTGACAAGGCCTCAGTTGAGGCCCTAGGATCAAGAGGGATTCCATCCACTCAGAGCTTGACCCTGAGCAGCATCTCGGATTTTATTGCAGAAGGCGAAGAGCTTTTAAAATATCCTTTTTCCAGGAGTTGTCAAGGTTGCCAGGAGTAGGCACTGCGGGACCAGAGGGTACTTGAGGCCCACGGGGACCTTCTGGTCCCTATGCCCCTCAGGCTTTACTCCCAGAGGTGATGTCGTCAGAGCCTTGCTCCTGGTACTGCTGCAGGAAAGTCTGAACAAGGTCCTCAACTTGGTTGAGGCGTTGATTACAGGAAGCCTATAGTAGTTGTATATTCTGGTGAAGCTGTTTCTTAAGTATTCAAAAAATCAACTATTTAGCACCATTAGTTGGTTGTGGGCCACATTGATTAACTGACGGTTATTGAAATGGACTCTAAATTGTCATGGATGAAGGAGGAGTCTGCATTATAGAAATCAATATGTTGAAGTGTAGGGCTTGCGAAAGCCCTAGGTGTTAGGAGACTTCATGATGATGCAACCTGGCTATTTGTAGGAGGTAATGTAATGCGGGATGGACGAAATTCTGGAGATAGCGTTTGGTACCAAAAGCCAATTTTCCCACTGGCAGTAGAGCCAAGGTATACAAAAATATATCATGGAAGGCACCAAAGAGGTGAAGGAGTGACTGGAAGTGGCCTCCCACAGAGTAGATGCCATTTAGTATTTGTTGGTTAATCTCGTTGAGGTTCTCATATAGAAGTTGATACTGATCACTGTCAACGGAAGGTAGAGTAAACTGGAAGGTGACCCAAAAATTTATGCGTTCCGGTGCATGGGCGGTATTTCATATTGTGAGGTTTTAGCCCATCAAGTGACGCTTCTCAACTGATCAGTAAGTTTTTTTCATGGCTGCTACTATTGTCTATTGTTCATGATAGAAGTTTTCACTTAAACAGCTCAGAGCCCACTGTAGTGAGCATTACTTATCTTGACATAACAGTTCACTAGACTGTAGCTAAAGTTCAAAAATAATACTGAAGCTGTAAACTAGCGGAGAGGTCAAAAAATGAAAAGATGTGGCGAAATAGAATATTTTATTGAGTTAGAAAGCGTCAATATTTATAGGATGTATGAGGATGTGGTGTCGAGGGGACCTTCATGGCCTGTATGATAAAGATTTTTCATAGCCTTCAAGATTGACTGCCTGGTCAGTGCCCTCATTGTTCTGCATTGTACTTGTGACCAAAATGGTGGGGGTCTCACCTCTCAAGGTTTGTGAAGCAAGGATAAAATTCATGAAGGCATCTCCATTGATTCTGGTGCATGTGGTGCCTCCTGATCTAAGCTCATATTGGTGCCTTCAGGGACATGTTTCATTTGCGTTGGCACTAGAGTCAACTTGTCAAGGCTCAATTCAGAAGTAGGGATCTCAACTTGCTCATCATCTCAAATCCTGACACACTGGTCGAGGAAAGAACTGTTGAACCATTTATGGCAACGTCCACAACAGTAGGGTAAATTGCTTGCCTCGCCCAAATCTATAAAAAGGGGCTCATCCATCTCCTTCCACAGTGGGTAAGTCGCCTACACCTCTGCCAGTTGGGGGGTGAACTCTGCTATTTTTCCAGATGAGGAAATATCTACTTATTTTCTCTTGGCCTCATCTGTGACAACATCAACAAGGACATGTTGTTACATTCAATGGAAAAATGTGGATTTGAGTACTATTTTGATATATTATATTTTCCAATCTGAGAAATTCTGCTACAATCAGAAGCTCAATCTTGGGCTTTCTCAAGCTACATTACCATGGATGACAATAAGCTGTTTTTATTTGGCCAGATTTGGTGCAGTGTGGTAGAGGGATGACCATGGCCCACCCTCTCCAATATCTTTATATAGTCATTTTGTTCAAAAAAAATTTTGTTGGTAATCTTACTTAACTTAAACACTAGATTATATATATATCATATGTATGTTTTAGTTAGCCTTAATGAAGACCTCCTTGAGGAGTTTTGGTGCACTTAGGTCATTTTATCTTAACAAAATTTTCTTTTTTTTGTGCTGGTAGCCTGTTCCCTGAGGTATGGTTTGGCCTTTCCCATCACCCCTCCAAGAACAAGAGAGCTACAGACACATTCCAAACAAATTTATTCATTAAAAGAAGGCTGTAACACTTAGAAAATTCTTTACCTAACTCATAAGTGATGTTGTAATGATTTAAAAGTTCTAACCAATACTTCTGATTGAGCATTGCCTCTGCCCAATCAGTTACATAAAAATTAATTAATGACTATCCAAGTCAAACCCATAAACTTTATACAAGCAACTGTTGGCAATTGTGTCAATAAAAACAATTGACATCAACATTGGGATCAAATCCTGACGTTAAACCATCTAAATATTAACATTAGCACACATCATAAGTTAATAAGCGTCATTATCTAGTTAACCACCAATTTATAACTAATATGTATAGCTTACTATCAAGCCATTCAAATTATTATTGACAATTGTATGACCTCTTGTATTTTCTTTTTATAGCTAAATAGTGTTAATATAAACCTTCAACAGGCATCTAGGTTCTTAACTTACCACCTTTAGTCCTTTTGGTCAAACTGAAAAGATTGAATGGGTATCATAAATTATAATTAGTGACCCTCTGCTTATTAGGGAACTCAGACTAATTGGTTACTTTATACTTCATTTGAATATTATATACATGATTACACAGTAAATGGTATGTACTTACTTAAGTAAACTATCTACAGTAAACTTGAGATTTTTAGCTTTTATTGGATTAAATTATTACTTCAGTGAAAGTTTAGGTGACAAAAAAGCAGCCCGTTTTCAAAAATGTTTAGATTATGCTATATAGATTGTGGATGAGATGCAAGCTATGCTGATAAGTGAATGATAGAAAGCCAGATATCTTATGAGATATGGGGTTGAACAATGCAAAGCACTATTCTGTTCCATATTATAGTAGAGAATTGAGAATTATAACAATAAGTCATATTTATAAATGGACAAGGTTCCCAAGATCTCGCTCACCATTTGACATAGTGCATACCTAAACTGAAAAAGAGTTACCTCAATAATGTGGTGAAATAGTTTGCATAAAAAGCAATCAAGGTGTTGGGAACCTCGTCTGTTAAATTATTAAGTCACCTTTTCTTGACAGGTTATGCTTACCAGGCTTCCTGCAAGATAATCCAGTGGCAATGTCCCAAGCATTACCTTAAACCCTCAAGTCATCTTTGCTATTTTTGGCTTTCTGGTGAGGAAGATGAGAAGTCTGGGGTATTCAGATAGACTGCTTGTGGTTGCGTCCTCTTGCACCTGCTAGGATACCTCCATGGGGAACGTTAAAATTTTTTAGAATCTTGGATTTCAATTCAATTCACTTCAAGTTTCCCTTTCACTAAAGTCACAAATTGGAAAAATGCTAAAGTGAAATTTTTTGCCTCAATGATCCTTGTTTGATGCCACCAGGATTCTAGCTTTTGAGAGGGTGATGTAATGATCAGCAATTGTTCACGTTATTTCCTAAATTTTGTACTTAGAAAATCCACTATAACAGCAGTTGCAATCACATAATCTAAAAAGCCTTATTTCAAGTTAATGTGAATTGGGATAATTTCAAATAAAATTGTATTTTTTTCTGGTTAATTTATAAAAGAATTAGCTCCAATTCAATCAGCAGTAGTTGGTGGGATGTTGGCATTTAGTAGGCTTTTATGCCTAGATTTGTCTATAATTCATGTTGTCAGAATTCAAGATAAAAATCATATTAAATTCCCTTCTTCTGAATCAGGCTATGCTGAATCAGTTGTCAAACCTACCTGAGCTATTATATTTCAGGATCCTCCTCCTCTATTCCTGAGTCAAGTGGGGCGGCGTTTCCACCCATTCAGTCAGGTGAGCAGGTTATCCATTGAGGACGCCCACAAGGAGGCAATTCCAGAAGATCATTAAAGATCTTGAACAGATGAGGCCCCGACAATCCTGAAGGCACCAAGTCCCAATGCACCCTATAAATATTAAAGCCTTTTAGCTCAATAAATTATTAGGTATTATAACCCATTTTTCCCATTTCCTTCTCAGTGCTCTTTCCAAATTTTCCAGCTTTGAGCCACCACCAACCTCAGTTCCAGTCCAAAGAACTGTAGCGCCAACAGAAGTGGCGCTCACTACAGGGAGCTCCAAGCTGTTCTAAGTGAAAACGTCTATCACAAAAAATGGAAAATACTAGCAGCCCTGATGTCCAAATGACTTGTCAGTTGAGAAGCATTATCAATGGGTTAGTACCTCATGATATGTAACGCCGCCCTTGCAGCCAGAGAGACTAGAATTTGGGCCACCTTTCAACTCTCGCTGCCCTCCCTTGATGGGAGCCAATACCATTTTAGTAAGAAAACCTCAATGATGTTATCCAACAACTAATAAACAGCATCTACTTCATGAGCGCCCGCTCCAGCTGCTCCCATGCCTCTTCTGTACCTTCCACAATGTGGTACCTCTAAATCTCAGCTGTATTGCCAGCTGGGCAACTTACCCTAGGGCCTGATTGCTACCTTCATAACTTTGTAAATACCGCTATCCATCACCTCCTTCAGCTAGTCAGATTACACCACAGGAGGTCTCCTAGCAACTAGGACTCACCCAGAATTTACATTCCTACATCATCAACTTCTATGACGCCGCCTCTTCCTTTGTGCATGACAACTGAAAAGCTATTATTGATAACCGATAATTAATCAATGAGATCCGTGATCAAATTGTAGTATTGGACAGAGGAATCTCTGGCTACCTCGAGGAGCAATTTCATCAAAATGCTCAGCTATTTTTGGTGACATGGACCCAGTATTTCCTCCAAGTCAAAGAGTTGGTATGATCCCTACAACAGCACTATTGAGAGCTGGCTTCTAATGACTACCCCTCCATGAGTGCTGGGCCAGAAGGACCTAGGGGGCCTGAAGGCCCCAAGGGGCATCAAGGGCCATCTGGACCCAAAGGACCCTGCGGACCTCCAGGACCCCAGGCCCTTCAACATTGGGTGAACCTGAAGACCCTAGCGAAGGGATGTAATGACAGCCCTGGCTGCCTTACAGGATCAATGTTATTCTAACAGCAGAAGAAGTTTAGACCAGCCTGCCAGTTGGGATGCGTAAGCACAAAAAAAGCAAGCCAGAATGCCAGAGGCATTGCTGACCAAACAACTTGGTATGGAGCTGGGCATTGGGAAACAACGAATTGTTGGTGCAACACAATGGTAAGTATGATCCTGATGACGAACCACACTGAACCCACTCCTGACCCAGAAGTTCTTGCTGCAGAGGGTGGGATAACTGAGATAGTCTCGAGGAGGTCTTTGGCATATGGGGCTATTTCAACTGGGGCGGCAAGGAGATGGATTCTCTCTTGCAATTGGTGGACATATGGCCACAAGATCCCCGTGTATTGCTGCTGTAAGTTAGTGATAATGGGGTTGTAGAGCTAAAAGTATCAGACTCACTGAACCCAATTGATGATGGAGGAGGCCATAGTGACCAAGAGAACTGGTAAAGCCTATTCGGTATATGGACTGATAGGCCACCAGGGAAACGCCATCAGGGATGTGGTCATAAGAGATAAATAAAACTGTTTGGTTTTTTTGGCAAATTTTATTTGAAGGGAAAGTAAGAAAATCTACTAAAATTTTCTCAGGGCTATGCAACTGATTAGATAGTGGTTAATTGGGGTATTGACAAGCTGGTATCAGGTCCCACAATTTTGACCTGACCGGTGAATTGTTTGGGAATGAGCAGGTCTGTTCCTTGAGAACTGACATTGCAAAATTTTGTGATGGGCCGAGTCACTGTTGGTTCAACCTCAAACATCTGAACCAAGGCTCAGTTACATTTCTGCAGTTAGCGCGATGGCATTTGGCCCAACGAGCGATGGGAATCCCCAAGGCCACCCCACATAGGGGCAGGTCCATTTGGCTGGAAATGGGTTCAGGAAACCCAACTTGCCCGCGCTCAATCGCTGGACCATTTGTTCAGTCAATGGCATCACATCAGCTGCAACGCCCTAATTACCAACCAGGGGCTTCAAACCCTCATCGGTGGCGCCCAATGC
Organism: Massospora cicadina; assembly: GCA_022478985.1. Classification (NCBI taxonomy): domain Eukaryota; kingdom Fungi; phylum Entomophthoromycota; class Entomophthoromycetes; order Entomophthorales; family Entomophthoraceae; genus Massospora; species Massospora cicadina. The sequence continues at coordinate 51,506 of JAKSZP010017515.1, forward strand.
TATAGCCTGATCATCAAGGATGATCCTCAACAACGTTGGTAGAAGGGTGCTTTGTTCAATTGGCATATTGGTCGAATTGGAACCATCAGGCGTTCTGACCAATACCTCAGTCTTCATGCCTTCCCAGCCATTTGAGATTCAGGCATCGGCCATATTGCCACTTGAATTAAATCTGGCCAATTTCAATTTGACAATTTCAGCGCAGATTTTGCTAATTCCCATAACAGTTCTTCCAAGGTGAGTGTAAGTACTGGGGGTGGGATCTGAAGCGGAAAGGCTGTTACCCATTGCTCGTCTACTACGTGAGTGAGATCGCCCTGAGTAACAAGTGGTACCGCCATCATCTTTAGTGTTTTTTATCCAGGAATGGGAAGATGACCCAATCAACAGCTAGGGGACTTTCCCTGGGACTTACATTACCCTTTCCTTTTTCCAAAGGAAGGGCACCCCCACCGTGTGAAACTGCACCAGAGCCACATTCTTGTGTGCATTGGGTAACTTGATAGCCATAATTGTCGCGACTTTCTGGGGGGGGCGAGGAGCCTCAGGGTGGGATATATGGAATGCCTTAGCCAAGTCCATGCAATTTGTGCAATCGCACGCCTTAACCCAACTATTTTCATAGGCAGATACCCTTTCCAGGCCACTAGATATTGGATGGAACGTCGTGACTTCCAGGATGCCGGGATAACCTCTACCTCAGCTTCTTCCTCATTATCAATGATGATCGGTTCTTATTCTGTGGGAATTGCACCCTTGAAGGGTGACAGCTGGGAAACATGGAAAACAGGGTGCTGCTTCCAATGCGCAGGAAGCTTCAGTTGGAACGCCCCATTACCCAATACCTCCTCCACTAAATGGGGGCCCGAGCATTTACTGGCGAATTTGCAGGATGGGGTTTGAATTCTCAAATGATGGGTATCAAGCATAATGTAGAAACTCACCTTAAAATCATGATCCAGAAGATGCTTATGATCCGCAAACTGTTTGTAGTCATCAATAGCTTTGGTAAGGTGTTCCTGCACTAAAGCTTGGGTCAATCTGATGTGGGCAGTGTGGTCCGTGGCAGCTTGAACCTCAGGTTACAAGCATGGCCCAACCAAAAATGAAGGATTATAACCCAACGTTGCTTCATATGGGGAAAATCCTGTGGACGCGTGGGTCCCATTATTGTAAGCGAATTGAGCGAGGGGCAAGTCACCAGCCAAAGTATTGTGTGCTGCTGCAGCATAGCAACGCAGGTACTGTTCAAGGACTTGATTGACCTGCTCGGTCTGACCATCAGACTGAGGGTGATATGCTGTGGATTGACAGGGGGATATTTTCAGGATCGATAGGAGTTCACTCCAAAACTGCGTGGTAAACTGTGAACCCCTGTCACTGATGATCTCCTAGGGAAGACTGAACTTCAAAAACACATGGCGTACGAAAAGATGGGCAGTTTCTTCTGATGTAATCATGGAAGTACAAGGCATAAAAAGGGAAAATTTTGTGAAATGATCCACCACTACCATCACCACTGTGAACCAATTAGAACAGGGGAATTCAACAATAAAGTCCACGGACACAAGGTCCATGGGCCCTCTGCCTGCTGTAAGGGGTGCAGGAGGCCATTTTTTCCAGAGCGATCTGACTTGGCCCTAGCGCAAGTAACACGATTGGCAATCCAAGCTGGGACCTCTTTTGTCAGACCTGCCCAATTGAAGTTTTGCTTGAACAAATCGATGCATTTCTTGTTACTGGGATGTCTGACTGTGGGGGATCATGATGTGCATGGAATACCTCTAATCAGAAGGAGGGGAACCCAAATGTGAGAATGGATTTAAATGAGACCCTCTTCTAAGGAGTATAGGGAGTGTTTGTGACTCTAGTGAATCAACTGCTCGACCAACTCCACACCCTCAGGATAGACTAATTGGCCATCTAAAACCTGAGCCACTAGCAGGGCGTCAGGAGCCAAAGTGACGGAGGAAAGATTGGGTGGAACAATCAACAGGATCTGAGTGGCAGGAATCATGGTAACGAAATCCACTTCCTTTGGTTCCAAGGGACAGTGGGCGGGACTGTGGCTTAGGAAATTGGGAAGTACATTGAGCGCACCTTTAACAAATTTGTATCTAAAGTTAAAACTGCACAGGTCCCAATAGGTATGAGCCTGCCAATGTGCCAATTTTTGGGGTTTGTGAAAATACAAAGTGGCCTGGTGATCCGTTCAGACTGTTAATTCATGGCAAGCACCCTGCAACAGATACCGCCAATGAGTTAATGCCCATACAACAGCTGCAATTTCTTGTCATAAATGGCTCAAGGCTGCTCCATGGCTGTGAACTTATGGGAAAAGTAAGCGACTGGATGTTCAAGACCATCATGCTCCTGAAGCAACACTGCTCCCACTGCTACCGATGAGGTATCACATGCAACAATATACAGTTTGGTGGGATCAGCATGTTTCAAAATGGGCAGAGACACAAACACCTCCTTGATTGATTTAAACGCCTGCTGGCATTTGGGCGTCCAACAAAACGGTACATTTTTCCCAGTAAGGGGGTGGATCAGTGCGACCAACTGGGAAAGTGCTGGGGAAAATTTTTTTAGGAAAATGATGGTTCCCAAGAAACTCTGAAGTTGTTCTGTGTAGTCAGAGTTGGCCATTCTCAGATCGCATCTAACTTGTTGGGAGGGATTGCATAGCTGTCTTTAAGAACCAGGTTCCCAGGGAAAGTAAACTCCTCCTTATAAAACTCACACTTGGAAGGTTTGAGGAACAAACCTGCCTTATGCAAGGCGACCACCACCACTTCAAAGTCCTTAGCATGTTCTTTGGGAGTTGAAGAGTGAACCAGGATATCATCAATGTATGCAATTGCACAGGTAAACCAGAGGTCACCCAGTACATTTTCGATCATCCATTAAAACGTAGCAGTAGCATTCTTCAGTCCAAAGGGCATTACACAAATTTTCAAAATGCCTCACTTTGTCCAGATAGCGGTTAACCATTCCTGCCCTTCCATTACCCAAATTTGGTTGAAAGCATTCACCAGATCCATGCTTAGAGAACACTCGGGATTTGGCGATTGCCTGGCTGATTGTCTGCTCCAGAGGCAATGGGTAGGGATCAGAAACTGTTATTTTATTCAAATGACTGTAATCCATACAGGGATGGAGAGAACCATCCACTTTTCTGGCGAAGATAATGGGGGAGGCGACAGGTGAGGTCTCTTTGAACAACCAACCTTTCTTCAACATATCGTCCAGCCAGGTATTGAGTGAAACTTCTTCCTCCGCTATATGGGAATACAACGGACAGTTGATGTTCACCAACTCCACGGTTGTTCAAAACCCACAATTGTACCTAGTGTGCTTAGGCAGGCGATCTGCCTTTTCTTTTTTTAGTACTAGATGAGGTGATCTGCCTTTTCATATTGAAGATTCTCTGATATCACATTAAGTTTTTGGGGAAATTGTCCGGAACGCCCGCAGAAGTGACCAGGGTAGTGAGAGAGCTGGTTCCTTGTATCTTTTTGAGGGTGTCAATCAGAGGGAATTCTCCTCCAAATGATCATTGGTAAACGACAACATATTAGACTCTAAATGAATCTTCACATGTTGTTGGCGCCACCACCCCACACCTAAGATCACCGGAAATACCAAGTTTGGCATAGCCAAGAAACAATCACAGAAGCTGAACTGGTGGATTGAAAAGGGTACGGTCAGTGAATGACATATGAGGACTGACAAGCGTATGAGGCCACCATTACTGAGGAACCCGCATCCATGTCCAGTTTTAATTGTTGCACCAACTCAACACTCATGAAGTTCCCTGCAGCTCCGGTATCCACCAGGGCTTCAAAGGAGACATTATGCAAGCTGACACTGATCTTCATGGGCACAAGGAAATAAGTGAAGTTTTGTTTATTGGAAGATTCAACTGACTCATTTGCGACTGAAGAAATAATGGGCATATTAGGGGTAAGGTCGGGGTCCTTTGTCAGAGCGAAAATTGGGATTACAAGAGTGGGGGAAACGACTTCCTCCATCTGGGCTTAAACAGAATCATTAATAGTTAACTCTGTACCTGCCAACTCGGACTTGGGGGTTACAGCAAGATTGATACCCAAGTCTACCGCTAATTAGGAGATAGGCGCGTCATATGCATCTACTTTAGGTAATCTAATCAAGAAATTCGCCTTCTGATAACGAATAACATTCTGGGGTAAGGCGTTGATAGTGGTTGCGGAGGCACATATTTGATCTACTGATCCTTGGATGGTAGACCAGACCTCGTGATGAGTGGAACCTGAATCCAAGCCCAATCTAATGACTGCCTGAAGCATATCAATAGATAGGCCTGACGTGGGGGCCAGTTCATGAAAGGTAGAAATCAAAGAAACCAAGCTAGAGGCTTTGGCTGTGGCATAGATCAGTATGAATAAGTGGTCTTATTGGGACACAGGGGGTTTCAGGGCAGCCAACATGACAGCCATCAGTGGGGTGGAGTCTCCTGCTTGTGAGGAAGAGCGCAAAAGATCTCTCACCCAACGGCGGGCATCCTCATCCACAGCGTCTAACAATGCAAGCCCTTGTTGGGCATGAGATAACGCAGAAGCGTTATTAAGTGCAAATGCATACAGCAACTGCACTTTGGCATGTGTGTTAAGAACTTGATTGGCAATCTCCTGGGAGGGGACACTCGATCTTCCCTCCAGGCTAGAGGAAGGAGGAGGAGACGCAATCTGCGCAGCTTGGGTGGCTTGAAGGAGATTTACCAAGGTAGAGAAGATACTTCTCCCAAAGTTGGAAAGTGACCAAACAAACAACAAACAGCAAACTACTGCTTGCACATTCATTTGGTAGAAAGTAACCACTGCAGCGCCCAGTTCGAAAAACAAGGCGGAAGTGTCTGGAAATAATGGTTGGTCGAATATGTCATGGAAATGGCAGAAGAAATATAGACCGGCCTGCCAGTCAGGATGCGTAAGAACCCAAAAAGCAAGCCAGAATGCCAGAGGCATTGCCGACCAAATGACTTGATATGGAGCTGGGCATTGGGAAACAACTAATTGTTGATGCAACACAATGGTAAGTATGATCCTGACGACAAACCATACTGAACCCACTCCCAACCCAGGAGGTCTTGCTGCAGGGGGTGGTATAACTGAGATAGTCTCTAGGAGGTCCTTGGCATATGAGGATACTTAACTGGGGTGGCAAGGAGAAGGATTCTCTCATGCAATTGGTGGACATATGGCCACATAATCCCCATGTATTGCTGCTGGAAGTTAGTGATAATGGGGTTGTAGAGCCAAAAATATCAGACTCGCTGAACCCAGTTGATGATGGAGGGGCCATAGTGACCAAGAGAACTGGTAGAGCCTATCCGGTATATGGACTGATAGGCCACCAGGGAAACGCCATTAGGGATGTGGTCATAAGAGACAAATAAAATTGTTTGGTTTTTTTGGCAAAATTTTATTTGAAGGGAAAGTAAGAAAATCAACTGAAAATTTTCTCAGTACTATGCAACTAATTAAATAGTGGTCAATTGAGGTAGTGACAAGCTGGTATCAGGTCCCACAATTTTGACCTGACCGGTGAATTGTTTGGGAATGGGCAGGTTTGTTCCATGAGAACTGACATTGCAAAATTTTGTGATGGGCCGAGTCACTGTTGGTTCAACCTCAAACATCTGAACCAAGGCTCAGTTACATTTCTGCAGTTAGCGCGATGGCATTTGGCCCAACGAGCGATGGGAATCCCCCAAGGCCACCCCACATAGGGGCAGGTCCATTTGGCTGGAAATGGGTTCAGGAAACCCAACTTGCCCGCGCTCAATCGCTGGACCATTTGTTCAGTCAATGGCATCACATCAGCTGCAACGCCCTAATTACCAACCAGGGGCTTCAAACCCTCATCGGTGGCGCCCAATGCTATAGCCTGATCATCAAGGATGATCCTCAACAACGTTGGTAGAAGGGTGCTTTGTTCAATTGGCATATTGGTCGAATTGGAACCATCAGGCGTTCTGACCAATACCTCAGTATTCATGCCTTCCCAGACATTTGAGATTCAGGCATCGGCCAGATTGCCACTTGAATTAAATCTGGCCGATTTTAATTCAACAATTTTGGCGCAGATTTTGCTAATTCCCCATAACAGTTCTGCTGAGGTGAGTGTGGGTACTGGGGGTGTGATCTGAACTAAAAGGGCTGTTACCCATCGCTCATCTACTATGTGAGTGAGATCGCCATGAGTAACGAGAGGTACCACCATCCTCTTTGGTGTTTTTTTACTTGGGAATGGGAAGATGGCTCAATCAACAGCCAGGGGATGTTCCCTGGGACTTACAATCAAATCCAAAAGGTGGCACTGGGATGCAAACTCTAATAGGATGGTGTCCCCCTTGACCTCAGGGTCTCTATTGAGGCATTGTCAGATGAGATGGATAACCTCAATGCCTTCACTAAGCTTACTGACGCTCATATCTCCCAGCTTAAACAAATCTTTTCGAGGTTTCAAAACCTGGTTGACCACCCTCAAATTCCAGCTCCACCTATAGAATACCAATATTTAATCCCTAAAGGAGCAGGTTGCCAATAAGGCTTCTGCTTCCACCCTCAGCCAGAATTGGGACTACATCCAAGAGGACTTAGAAGGCTTGTGGCGGTGGCTGGATCAGTGGGCTCCTCATGGATTATGCAGAAAAAGGATATCTTTGAGCTGGTACCCATCTTAGGCGTTAACACCCTTTCCACTCCCATTGTAGCTAACTTTAAACCTAGTTTCAAGGAAAGGTTCACTCCCATATGAGAAAGTATCGCCTCTTATCTGTACGCCTATGAAAGTTATATGGAGGAGGCCACCGATTGGCAGAAGGTGAAGCATATCCACTCCTGTCTAGATAGCACTGCCTGGGAGATCATGACCCCCCATTTGAAGGAGTGTAACATCTAAGAACAGGTCCGTACAGCCTTGATCCAAGAGTTTGGCAGCAATCAAACTCTGGCCAACCAAAAGCAAGCGTTCATGGGCATTAAACTGAATAAAGGAGAAAACCCTATGGAGTTTGCCAACCAGTTCTACGCCCAGGCACAAAATTTGGTCATGACAAATCGTATCACCCTGGATGACGCTATCACCGCTGTCATCTCTGCCTTGGGATCCTATCCTGAGGTCCAAATGCATATGATTTGGCAAAAGAATGAGTTCACCTATATTTGGGATATTAAGGAGGCCCTCAACGATATCCCTGCCTCGACCCTACACTTTAAGGCTACGTCTACTGGTCCCACTAACCGCCGTAGGGTCCATGTATTTGAAAACCAGAAGAATCCACGTCCTTGATGCACCACATGTAATGGTTTTAGACACAGTGTCAAGACCTGCTGGAAACGTCATTCCGAGGAGGCAGGAAAAGGGCCATCAGCATGAAGGACGAGGCGCTTTATGCTGACACCCCTACCCAGCCTCAATTATCCTCTGTGAATGAACCTGAAGCCGTCATACCAGAAGAAGTAGTTTTATTATCTAATGACAATAAAGACGTTGATACTGCTTATTTTTCATCTGATGATTCTCCCATGTTCCTCACGTTACTGCCCCAATTTGGAAGTTTAGTTACCTGAGTCGCCATCCAGGTCCACAAGATTCCAGTTTTCACCATAGTTGATAGTGGCTCCCCCATGAACGTCATCTCCTCCAAGTTGATATTATGGGTCAAGATTGCTCTGGACCTGCCCCACTACATGGAATATGGCACGGCTGGCCCGCAGTATACCCAATTTATAGGAGCTTATTCCTCCTTGCCATTGCATTTTAGAAAGCTTGCTGTGAACACCCCCGCGGTTGTGCTAGACAACCCCAGTTATGACCTGCTCCTCGGGACTCAGTTTCTTTGATACTAATTGGCGGTGCTCCATTATGATGGTGGTTTCCTCTTCCTTCTAGGACATCGAGTCCCTCTGGTTTTTGAAACTACTTATGACTCTAAGGCGGAGGTCAAAGCCTGAGACTGCCTACTGGAGACTGAAGGCCTAATTAATTGGCTTGAGTATCAAATCAGGGGCTCTTGAGTCTGAATATCCCCTCCTGCTGTTGATGGACTGGAAGGGATGCCGATCTATTTATCCCAGGCGACTACTGTACCCCCAAAATCCCAAGTCATCATCAACGCCCGGGTCCATGTCAACATTCCCTCAGGGTACCTGTTGGAAATCCGAGGCCTAGATAACCCATCTCCTAAGGAAGTGCTGACCTGCCCCAGGATCCTTGATCCAGCATATGCTGTATCTATATCTGTGTTGCTAGCCAACCTGACTGACAAACCAAAAACTGTAGGCCCAAACAGTCCCGCCACTTATGTCCGCCTATTACTGATAGGGGCTGTTGTCAACGTTTAAAGCTTTGGGGACTTGAGGGAATTTGGCTTGGAGTTACCACCCTCGGTTAATCTGGTTGATGCTAACATTGGGAAGGATCTCTCTGATGATCAGTGACACAAGGTTCAGGAGCTGTTGGAGGAATATTTGGACCTATTCTCAACTCCAACCTATGATTTTGGAAGAATGAGTGGAGCCTCCACTATGTAGAAAATGGGATGCTCCCCTTTTTGATCCCAGCCTTACCAAAAGAGCAAGGTCGAAGAGGCTCAGGTGATGGTGGAACTTTTACAGTTACTCAACGCTGGGCTCTTGGTCCCATCACGTAGTCCTTGGGCCTCCCCTCTTCTGCTGTTCTGAAAGAAGGACAGCAAGCACCAGGTGGTGATGGATTATTGACAAAGAAACTCCATCACCAAGAAGGACAGTTATCCCCTGCCCCAGATTGACAATTCTCTCTGTCTGCTTGCTGGTTCCCAGTACTTCTCGGCCATGGACCTCGCCAGTGGATATTAGCAGGTCGAGCTCGCCCCCAAAGTCTGATCCAAGTGCGCTCTAATTGCCAATGAGGGGCTATTTGAGCCCACATGGATGCCCCAAGGCCTCTGTAACGCCCTGGCCACATTCCAGCATGCCATGGATGGGATCCTTGGGGACTTGAAGCTCTCATGCGTCCTTGTCTATCTGGATGACATTACCATTTTTTGAGAACTTTAATGGATATGTAGAGCATCTCAAGGAAGTCTCTGAACGTCTCAGGAAGGCCTCCATCAAGCTCAAGCTCTTAAAGTGCTCTTTCTTCCAGCCTGAGCTAGAGTTTCTAGTACATAAGGTCTCTAAGTGTGGCATTCAACTTATACCCAACAAAGTCAATGCCATAAAAAAATGTCACGTCCCCAAAGCTTACGAGATATTCAAGTTTTTCTTGGCATATTGGGCTATTACCATCAGTTTATCCCATGGTTTGCCAACCTAGCTGAGCCGCTGTTCTATCTCCTGCAAAAGAATGTACCATTCTAGTGGCGGCCTGAGCAGTAACAGGCTTTTAACGCTTTACATATGGCCTTATGTACTAAACCTTTTCTAAACATCCTCGCTTCAACTAACCCTTCTTGTTGTTCACAGATGTGAGCGATGTCACCGTCGGGGCTATCCTGGCTCAACATGATGAGAACCAGGTTGATCACCTCATGGCTTATTTTAGTAAGATGCTAAGTAAGGCTGAGTGGAACTACAGTGTCACCGAGAGGGAATGTATAGCCATCCTATTATCCATCAAAAATTTCTGGCCTTACCTCTATGGTACTCATTTTACTATTATTACAGACCACTCCTCACTCCAGTGGCTTCAAAAAATGAAAGACCTTAATAGTCAGCTAGCCAGGTGGGCTCTACAACTGCAAAGCTACGATTTCACCATCATCCACCGCGCGGGCACAATACACCAGAATGCTGATGGCCTCTCCAGAATGCCAGTGTTAGCAGTCTTGGTCCCTGAAAAAAGATCGGCTCTATGACCTGATAAGCCCAAGCAATGGGAACTGGAAACTCCCGAGGTTCAGGCCAAACTCCACCAAATGACTCAAGACACGCAAATCAAGGATGGGCTACTCTACAAGAAAGTCAACAAGAAGTGGCTCCCCTATATCCGCCCCTCCTCTCAAACTGATGTCATCCTCGAAGTTCATTTTACTGTTGGACATGGTGCGGTTAAGAAGACCCATGAATGGCTGAAAACACGCTGCTACTGGGACCAAATGGTGGAAACCATCTAAGAGGTTTTGGAAGCTTATATGACCTGCCGATCCCACAACCAAGCTAACCCTCAATTTCAGCACTCAGTCATTGCCCCGTCCAAACCCTTCAATGTCGTTAGCATTGACATGGTGGGTCCCCTTCCCACAGGATTGCATGGCCACAAGTATATTATCCTAGCTGTAGACCACCTAACTAAGTGGGTCAAGGCAATCTTGGTCCCTTCTGCCACTGCCAAGGCTACCTCTCTTTTTCTTGTTTGCTCTATTTTCACCCAGCACGGGTGCCCCCAGACCTTTTGGACAATGGGTTGAACTTCACCTCCTAGGTAGTACAAGAACTAACTTTGTTATATAGCACTACTGAGAGTTTCTCTGCCCCCTACCACCCGCCTACTAACAGGGCTGTAGAACTTGCTAATGGAGCTCTTATTTCCATCCTACAGAAGTTGGCCGCCTCAGATCCTGCCCGTTGGAATCATTATATACCCAGTGCCTTGCTTGCCTACATGGTGAGCTATCACTATGTCATCAAGATGTCCCCATTCAGATCCCTATATGGGCGGGCACCTCAGCTACCAAGTAGCATCCAGCCACTGCTCGAAGCCTCCACCCCTGAGAACTCCAAATTAACCATGAGGGCTCTAGCCAATAAAAGTGTCCGGCTTCAATCCCAAGCCACTCAAGGCATTATCACCATCACTGGAAGAGAGACATCCCAATCTAATCTTGGATGACCCTCCTTACAGATTTTCAATTAGTGACCTCATTCTCTTTTATCACCATTGACCTGGAGGCTGACAGAACAAGCTAGATATACTTTGGTCAGGCCCCTACAAAGTCATTCATAAGGTGAAGTCTGAGTACTCCATTGCTGACGTCAACCAAGGGACTGTAGTAAATCAGGTGCATGGTTGGTTCCTACGGCTGTATTTCCCCCTCTGACAGGATCTTGAGGGGGCATTGTCAGAATTTGAGATAAAAATTGAATCAAATTCCCTTCTTCCAAATCAGGCTGTGCCAAATCAGTCATCAAACCTACCTGAGCTAAATCTATATTAGGATCCTTCTCCCCTATTACTGAGTCACGTGGGGCGGCGTTTCCATCCATTCAGTCAGGTGAGCAGCGCTATCCATTGAGGACGACCATAAGGAGGCCATTCCAGAAGATCAGTAAAGATCTTGAATGGATGAGGCCCCAATGATCCTGAAGGCACTGAGTCCCAACGCACCCTATAAATAGCAAAGCCTTTTAGCTTAATAAATTAGTCAGTATTCTAATCCATTTTCCCGTTTCCTTCTCTGTGCTCTTTCTGAATATTCCAGCTTTGAGCCACCATGAACCCCGGTGCCAGTCCAAAGAACTGTAGCGCTGACACATGTAGCACTTATTGGGATAATATTTATCAATTAAAAGTCTGTTCCCTTTTTTCATCTGAAAATTTCATCATTTCTTTTAAATAAAGTCCATTTTGCGTATATCAGGACCCCCACTTGGGAGTTGCGTTTCTAAAATTATACACTTAAATTTATCAAATTTTGCATGGTTGGTAGTGAGAGATAAAATACAAGCTCTGGGATGCCACGTTGGCATTTAAGCATTGCAATTAAGATGTCATGAGAGGATAAACTTGATATGACCAGGACCTGAGGGTGCTTAAACCCTTGTCAGAAAATTGCTTTCTTGACTAGGGGAGAAAAATGTTTTTGGTGCTATAGTCCAAAGTTTTATAATAATGGGCTGCTACCCTCTCAGTGGAATGATCTAACTCAGATCAATCATCTTAATCTTCACTTCTGCCAGTTAGGCTAGATCTAGCTGTCTTTGTTACATATGACCCCCAGTGAATAGCCCACCTGAGTTGGAGGGTCACGCAAGCACTAGCTCCAGTTCAGTGCTGTTGTTTATAAAAAAAACTACCCTCTTTTATAGGGTTGAGGGGGGTTTGAAGGGTGAAGAAATTTTATAAATAATCATAAGCCAGATTATGTGGAGATTGGCTGCAATGAAACTATCTTTAAGAGATATAATTGGGTGAAATATATTTAATTTTAACCAAATTGTTTTATCAAACCCACGGTGGACCAATTATCTAGAGTTAATAAAAAGCAAGGTAAAAAATTCATGAGCTCTGATAGTGCATTCGCCCTCTTGTCAAAGCCATGTTGCTCCTTGCCTGTAATGAATCTCATTCCATATCCCATTATTAGCCATTGAATACCCCAAATACTGGGAGAAGGCATTCTAAAAAATATCTTTTAACATGCGAAGCACCTTATTGGGATTTTTATAGTTTTAAATTATTTATAGTTTTACATATTGTAAGTGTGGATAATTATTTTGGCATCCCCAACTTTGACACGTTGTTGAACTCTGCTGAATCAGCACCTGCGAGCAACTAGATACTGGGATTCCAACAAAGTGGTGCTCACTACAGGGGAACCTGTATACCACAAGTTTAACTGTAACTAAAATGGAGGTTGCTTATGCTGCCAGCGCCTTTGGATGGGTGAAAAATGGAGATGGTGCAGAATATGACCAAATGGATAGCCCTCAACTACTACCTTTAGAAAGGAACAGTTTGAACATAATAATATACCAATGTCCTGATGGCTTACCTGGCTGACGACTGAAGTAGTGAGGGACCAGACTCATGGAATAACCAACCCTGGAGAAATTGCTTTTTAAAAAGGGTTCTTCTTTGGAGGATCATCTGATGTACCTCTATGAGACTCAAACCCTCCTGGACACCTAGAGTCAGCTTACCAACTTGACTACCTATGTCCATAGGTTTTCCCATCCCACCATGTTCCACATGATTCACCTGTTAGGCGTACATCAAGAGGAACTACACAGCTAGTTGGCAAACCATGATGCCTTAAGACTAGCATATGACAACTTGTACAATTTAGCCTTTGAACATATTGGAAAAGTGAAATCTGGCATGTAAGCCATCTGAAAATTCATTATCCAGTTACATGAGCGGCTTAAAACCATGGACACTGGCGTAGTAAAGTATGTGGAAGAGGCCATGAAGATCTTTCATAATGAGTTGGACATGTCAGCCGCTAAAACGCTTTCTACTTGAGGATTTTGTCAAGGAACTTGAAAAGCATGAAGAGAAGACTTACAGTGAACCCTTATCTCACGCGTCTAAAACCAACTGGGGGATAAACAATGCATAGGCGTTGTGGAGCAACAATTGACACAAGCCTTGTCTCATGTTGAAAAGCTCAAACGACGTCCTTTGCAAGAACTCTCTAGGTCTACCAACGCTTTAGAGGCCAAGGTTGCACATCTGTAAAAAGAGTTACAGCTCAAGGCCTACCTTGAGAATACCAAGTATTTAACTTGACGTGTTAGTGAATGCGAAAAAAAATCTCAATGGGCCAAGACCTCCATGGAAGGAACTAAATACTCGAAGGATGAGTATTAACGGTTGATGCAGGTAGAGCGTAGCTATGAACAAATTAAGGTTGACTTAAGTTACAAAGGCTCTCACCCACCTGAAGATGAGAGGTGTAATAAAATGAAAGAGGAGCTTTAAAAGCGTGTTGGGGTGGTTGAAGTTAAACAAAACCTAATTTCTCTTGTGTCTATACTCCATATTAAAGTTAAGGATTTTGAAAGATGTGTCAACGAACTTGAAACTCACAAGCTGGAAATAGAAGCTAAAAAAAGGCTCTCTGTGAATTCGCCTCCCAAAAGCCCTCAGCAGCCATAAAAACCAGTCTTAACACTTTCCAAGAGCAAATTGATTGGATCTCGCTCTTTTAATCAGTTGGATCTTCGCTCAGAGATAACAGGACATGATGCTCCTGCTGTCCAAGCCCTCACTAGGAGTGACTTTTATCATTCAAATCAACGTTCAAGGACAAGTTCACCCCTGGCGAAGGTAGCATTGATTCGTTCCTATACATTTATGAATTGGCCATAGAAGGGGCGACTGACCACCAGAATGTCAAGCACATCTTCTCCTGTTTAAGTCGCATGGCCCAAGAAGTGATGTTGCCTCATATGGATACTCTCAGCACTTGGCGGAGGTTAAGGAGGCTCTGATTGATGAATTTGGCCCAAACAGTGCTTAAGCATGTAAAATTCAGGCCTTCATGTGTAACATCATAAGAAAAGGAAAGTCAGTTATTGACTTCACTTAGTGGTTCTACATTGGAGCACAGATGATGTTAAAGCCTAAGTGTTAACTCAAGACAACGCTGTTGCTGCTATCCTGACAGGGCTGGCGTCTCATCCCCTGGCGATGCACATCACCTCAGTGAAGCACTACTTTCATAAAGTTTATGTTATCAAAGAGGCTCTGCTAGATGTCACTGATTTCCACAAGCTTTAGGGCCCCCATGAGGTTGTGTCAAGATCTCAAGTCCTGGCTATCGAGGATAAAAAGTCCAAACCCTGCGTCTTAGCTATTGGGGATCAAAAGGCCCCTCTCAAGTCCTGGCCACTGAAGATCAAAAGCCAAAGCCTAAGCGAACAGAACATCCCAAGTGCACCTACTGCAATAAGGTTGAGCACTATGATACTGTATGCTGGAAGAAGAGAGCTATCAAGGAGCAGGAAAAGAGATGTTGGCGTAGGGACAGGCACCCCTATTTCTGACAAATCTAACGTGCCTGGCTCCCACATTTCTATTGCTCTATTGCCATATGTTTATAATTCCCCAGTGACGAAGCTGAAGGGGGTTATGTGGATGTTAGATACTATGTTATAGGTGCACCAGCTGAAGTTAAGGTTCCTGATTGGTTGAACGCTGGAGGAGTAGATGATGCCACCTTACCCAAGAAAACTTACCTCTTGTCAAGTTCTAGGGTGTCCAGAGGTTAATGACACTGCCAGTTGTGCTGACCAATTATTGTCCTGGTTGATTTGACATCTTCAGCGAGTTCATACCTTGAAATTTATCCTGGAGAGATATCCTGAGACAGATTGTATAATTGACCTCCACTTTCCAGCTTAAGGAAGTCCGAACTCTCCCTCCTGAATTTGGTGGAACCATAACAAAGGTATAGGTCATTATTCAGAAAGGCTAGATTATGGCCATATAGGACATGGGATCCCCATTAATTGTTTTTCTTCTAAGCTTACCAATAAAAGTAAGCTGGCGCCTGATTTGGAATACGCCCAAGAGTTTGGAACAGTGGGTTCTAGAAACCTTTATGCTATTGTGGCTTACTCCTCCCTCCCTATTCAAATTGAGAAGCTTGTCTTATTGGCCTCACAGTGGCTTTGGATAACATTACTTATGACAAGCTCATTGATACTCAGTTCATTATAGAATATGATGTAATCATCAGCTTGAAGAATGGGCTTTTCTCATTGCTTAATTATTAGGTTTTTTTTAAATAAAAATTCCATTAAGAACAAATATTATTGCCTGGTTGAGTATCCTTCTTCATCTTTATCTTTGCATTAAACAACATCTGGGTGAAAAGAAATTGCCTGATTTAGTGGACGCTTTGGAGGTTATCCTTTTTACGTTTTAGAAGACATATTTAATAATCCTTGTGAATAAAGAGTGGTTGTCACCAAGATTACGTTGCAATTTCCTAAAACTGCTTATTGCATATAATAAGTATCAATGGAGTTAGACCTCTGGAGCCCCAGGTATTGCCTGGGATACCAGACCCAGCCTACCAGCGTCCTATCAATATTATAATGGGATTTTACTAACAAAAACATCATCATGGAAAAACATCAAGAGATAGGAAAAGTACAGCTGCCCCCATTGAGAATAACTTAAAAGTTTCAATTCGTTGGTTCTGTTAGGATCAAGTGTTTAAACCTCTTGTCCTTTTTTAATTTATAGGCCAGGTGACCTGAAGCTCCTGGGTGTTGGAATTTACCTATTTTCTTTTCTTGGTCGAAAAGTGTTTTACTCCAGATGCAACGTCTGGAGTGGTAATTCCTAAATATATATTGACCAAAGATTGACTTAAACTATGCGAAAAGAGAGAGTATCACTTATCAGCTTAGAGCTTACAATATAAGGGAAATTGGGGAGGTGATTCGGTCAATCTCCAAGCATTCCAAGCTGAGATCTATGATTATCACAAATTAGGGATTTTGCAGCAGGCTAGTTATCTTGGTCAAATAGGATTTGATTTCCGCATGGATCAGGTTTGAGCCCCAATATTAGGAAGCTCCAAGGGAGCTATAGTTGCCGCTTAAGTTAGGGTTGCTCCCTGACTTCAAGAGCCCTTGAATTTCGTTGGAGATTATCCCCTTTAGATGTTTGGGCTATTTGGTCAGATTGGGATCAATTCCCTTCAGCTGACAAATCTTAATCTACAATTTAGGTAGGAATACCAACAACGCCCCCCTCTAGATCTTGGTGTAGGGGGAAATAGATGGAGAAAGCAATTATGTACACGGTTTACTACTGTATCCTAAATGACCTCTACAATTGAGTGATAGTTGCCTCATTTATAAATGACTTTGTAAGGAACTGACCAGTTGGTGCCCAATTTGTTGTCACAACCTCCAGTCCAATGATGGTAGAATAGGACTAGGTCACCCGGTTAGAAGGGATGCATGGAGTCATGTTTATTATTAAATTGATTAGTTTCTCTACTAGTTGTAGCAGATGGGTTTTTGGATGCCAGGGCCTATAGTTAGATAATTTCATTGGCAATAAATCGCATAGTGACTTCAGGGGCTTTGGGGGAAGCTTGGTCAAGCATAGCCTGTACTTTAGAAAGTAGATGGGACTTTCTTACATACAACGCTTGGAAGAGCGACATCCTAGTTACACGATGATACCTGGTCCAACAGGCCAGAATTGCACTAAGCAAGTATTGGGGCCAATAAAGGGGGTCAGTCATAGCCATCTTTTGGAGGGTTGCAATTTGAGTTCCATTTGCCCAATCTACCATTCCATTGGTTGCAGGATGGTAAAGGGTGGAGAATACCTATGTGGTTCAATCAATTTGGCTGAATATTTCACCAGCGTCAATTAGAAATTTTGCCCATTATCAGAAAGAATGATGTTAGGGCACCAATATTGGGTGATAATCCAATTATACAAAAACATGGCTTTAGCCTTTGCCAAAGCTGAGGGTAGAGATACTGCTTTAATTCACTTAGTTAAATGGTCCACGGCTAGAAGGAGGAACTGATGACCATTAGAGGCTCGAGGGAGAGGTCCCACAACATTTTGCTAATAGAATGGAAGGGTTCACAGGCTGGAACTACTGGATGTTGAGCTCAGAAAATTGGGTCTGTTTTGACTTTTGCATACCAGACAGGACTCTTATACATCCTGGATTAAAAAAAGCATTCCCTACAATAACATTGAGTCTTAAGCCACTGGTAAGTTTCTGAATTCCTCTCGTGGCCAACTTGTAGATTTCCCTCCAATATGATATCAGTAAGAGCCAAAGGTCATACATAGGCACCCATTTTTAGACACAAGTTTGCACAATTGGCCATTCTTGGATTGAAGATTTGCTATTCTTTTCAATAATTCTTTTTTTGGGTCAGGGATTCTTCCTTCCATTAATGTGATTATGTTAAGAGTCATAGAGTTAATCCTCTTCAGGGTCAGTTAAAGTTAATATGAGAAAGGGTGGTTAGCTGAGCGGGTAAAACTGCTTCCACCCTAATGCAGGTTTTGAGTTCGAAACCTGTACTGGCTAGAAAATATTTAAGGACCATCTAGTACTAAAAAAAGTTAATATGAGAAGCTGGGATAGGCAAGCTGCATTTTTGTGTATGGGCCCTGGCAGGTGGATAGTAGGAAAGTCATAGTTTTGAAGTTTTAATGCTTAACTGCTATTCTCTTGTCAGAATTCTTCATTTGCTGTAGCCATAACAAAGAAGCATGGTCAGTAATTATGGTGAAATGTTTCCCATATAAATAAGGTCAGAAATTCTTTATAGCCAGTAGAACCTCCAAGCACCTGCGTTCCATAACGCTATAGTTGCGTTTGGCTTTGGATAAAGTCTTGCTATAGTAGGCAATAGGATGGTTCACTAAGTTTTTGTCATTTTGAGATAGTATAGCTCCTATGACTATATCAAAGACATTGATAAAGAGGAGAAAGGGTTTATCAAAACTTGGGTGAATAAGTACTGGAGAGTGGGAGAGAGAGACGCATAGCAGGTCAAAGGCCTGCTGTTGTTCTTCCTTTCACTGAAAGGGTATCCCTTCTTCATTAGTTACACTAGAGGCTCGGAGGTGTCTGAAAAGTGGAAGATAAGCTGGCAATAATATCCCACCATCCCTAAGAAAACTTGTGCGTATTGTAGAGACTTAGGGGAGGTCATCTTAGCATTGGCTAAGACCTTGTCATCCATTAAAGATATTCTGGTTTTACTTACCTTATGGCTCAAAAATCCATCTCACTATGAAAGAAAGAGCATTTTGACAGCTTTAGTTTTGATGACAATTGCCATAACTGCTGAAAGACTTGCCTGAGGTTGTCTTGATGTTTGGTAAAGGTTTTTGTAAAAACGGTAATATTGTCAAGATAAATTAGCACATAGGAGCGTTTTAAATCGCTTAAGAGTCCATCTATTGCGCGTTATAAGGTAGCAGGGGCTTTATATAACCCCTGCGGCATTCAAGTGGGCTCACATATTCCTTCACTCAAGGTGAGAGCGCATTTTTCCCAATATTCTGGTGAAAAATTTACTTTACAATGCCCAATTGTGAGATCCATAGCCAATAGTTAATGGTTTTCCAGCATCAAGCGTAAAAAATCATCTATACATGGCAATGGATAACTGTCTTTTTGTGTGATAGAATTGAGGCAGCGATAATCCATGACAACACGGTGGCCACCATCCTTCTTCTGAATTAATAAGAGTGGGGAAGCCCATGGGCTTTTAGAATAAACTAATAAACCGGTCTTCAACAGTTGCTGTAACTCTAAGGCCACTTGAGCTTCCTCCACTTTGAATTTTTGGTATGGCCAGGATTCAAACGTAGGGTGAGCCTCAGTCTCAATTTGGTGAATTACCCCAGACATTTTCTCATAGTTACTTGGTCCCAAGGAAAAATATCGCCATAATCCTCAAGGAGGTCTTCAACATTATGGAATTTGTTAGGGTAAGATTAACTTCAATTCTGCTTTTTACTAGATCTATGGTGGGTAGGGTGTTATATCCTAAATCCTATAATGAGCTAAAACAGCTCACATCAACAATATTCTTAATGGGACTTAGTTTCACATAAACAATAGGGGTATGCTGAGGTACTTTAATTATATGATTAGTTAAATTTCATAGTAAGAGAGAGATAGATTTCCCATAGGCAGGATCCAAAATCCCCAGGCAGTTCAATGCTACCTCAACGGAAGGGTTTGGGTGTCCAGTTAGCTCCAAAATTTGATTAGGAGGGGTGAGAATCTGGATCCCCATATCCATAATAACTTGTTAGGCAGAAGGTACCGTGATAGGATGTGGGGCATATAGAGGGATCCCATCTTTGGCATCCACTGCCTCCAAGGGTAACTTAATTTTCCCCCTAAGACTTAGTACTCAACTTTGCAAATGAAGGACTGGTTTAAGGAGACATGTCCCTTTTTTGGGGGCTCCTTTACTTTTTATTAGGAGTTCAAATATTAACGGAATCTGATACCCTAGTATAAATAGGTACTTTTCCTTATAGTTGATGATTCAATTGAATTCCCGCATCAATTGGACCCCAGTAAGTAACTTATGAGTATCATTTTCTAATGCAATGGTGGGGGAAGTAATTAAAAGTTTCCTGAATCAAAAGGGTAAGGTAAAATAGGCTCCTATCGCCTTAGCTTCCTGATTACCTGCTGTTTTATATTCAGCTTCATGAATCAAGTCTGGAGACATTTTTATCTTTTGGATAAGTTGGGAGGAAATAACGTTGATTGAGAACTGGTGTCAATTATCTCCAGGACTTTAACTTTATGTATGACTACCTCTGCTATTACCACCAAAGATCTAAACTGGAAATTAACAGCTAGTAGAAAGTCATTAGGAATTTGTAGTGAAGCAAATGGAGGTTTCTGCTATGGACAATTTTGGGGCTGTTCAATGCATTTAAAAGTTTTATCTGCCAGTGATTGGATTTCCATAGATCTGACCGCCAAAATTTGTTTG
Source organism: Massospora cicadina (assembly GCA_022478985.1). Classification (NCBI taxonomy): domain Eukaryota; kingdom Fungi; phylum Entomophthoromycota; class Entomophthoromycetes; order Entomophthorales; family Entomophthoraceae; genus Massospora; species Massospora cicadina. The sequence goes on from JAKSZP010017515.1 coordinate 71,728, forward strand.
GGTAACTGACTAACATAAAAGTAAGAAAGCTGGAGATTTTTATTTTCTTGAATAGAAAGAGGTAAGTCAACTTCTGCAGACGCAGCTAACATAAAACATCCTGAAGTGCTGTTAATAGAGCTAGAGATAGAACAAGGGTCTTGAGGCACTTGATTTCTGACAGCATAGGGAGCCTCTTTCCCTATATTGATTGAACTTTTGCCAACTTATATTGAAAAATGCAACAAAATTCTACAGTGTGGTCGGTTCTTTTGAAATTGGTGCAGTATACTTCAGGTCTAGGCCACTTGGGGGTGTAACCGCTAGCACTTGGGGCTGAGGCTTATTATTATTATTAAAAAGAGTGGGACCAATAGGTTTGAGTGGGTTAGCCAGAATCTCCAAAATCGCTTCTTTGAGATGAAGGAGAGACATCTAGTCTGACTCCAGGCTTTAAGATAAAGTAGAATGTTAGGCATATTTTTAAACGCCAAAAATGAAGCAGTAATATAATCATCTAAAGTAAGACGTTTTCCTCTGACCAACGATTGATCCTCAAGGTAAAAACGGTGAGCAAACTCAGTAGCAGTTTCTCCCCAATTAAGGCTTATATCCATAAAAGTTTTCTTTTGGTTGGATAAAATTAGGTCACTTCCAAATTCCTGAAACAAGGCAGTTTTGGCGTCATCCTAAGTCTGGCAATGCATTAGGTGAGGTACCATAATGTTTTGAGCTATGCGAGTAATACAGTTAGTTAGGTGTTTGAGCCATTGGGTGTCAATGACTTCCTCCATAGCACTTTCATAACATAATAAGAAAAAGAAAATGCTCCCCTCTCCTTGGACGTACTTCTCTTTGAACGACGGCTTGAATGTGCCATTGGGGGGTTAATGGCTGTACAATGTGAACTGACATTGGGGGACGTTTGCACTTAAATAGTAATTGATACTGCTGGTTTTTCATAAGAGTTGAGGGCGTCCACTTTATTTTTAAGGTGTTAATATCCTCAATTATTGATTCTACCCAATCATGGGCGGCACAAAGGGCCAATTTGGTGGCAATGAGAGAAGTTAACTGCCAAACTATGCTTGTGAGCTTGGTAGTCACATTTCAAAGTTTGAGTTGGTATTGCTCAAGGGCAAGAATTCATTGCTCCATCTCACACATTATAGTGGGTAATTCTGTTAAGAGTTTAAGGCAAAGCCTGATCTAAAAAGATATTTGACGCCAAATTGTTATCGTTCATTTTTCTTTAAAATACGTTTTCACCAGGAACTCAGGGTGTACTGGCAGGGAGCACCAGTTTTGTTGGGATCAAAGGTTTAGACCTCTTATCCTTTTTTTAATTTATAGGCTAATTGACCCAAAGCTCCTGGGTGTTAAGATTTACCTATTTTATTTTCTTTGTCAAAAAGTCTTTTACTTTGGATGCTACATCTGGAGTGGTAATTTCTAATTATATATTGACCAATTTTGACTTAAAAATGCGAAAAGAGAGAGTATTGTTTATTAGTTTAGAATTCACAATATAAGGGAAATTGGGGAGGTGATTCGGTCAATCTCCAAGCAGTCCAATCTGAGATCTATGATTATCACGAATTAGGGATTCTGCAGCAGACTAGTTATCTTGGTTAAATAGGATTTTCTCGCCGCATGGATTGTGTTTGAACCCTGAGATTAGGAAGCTTTCAAGGAGCAATATTTGTCTGCATAAGTCAGGGTTAATCCCAACTTTGAGATCCCTTTAATTTTGTCAGGGATTATCTCTGATAGATGTCTGGGGACTATCCCCAATAGATGTTTGGGCTATTTGGTCAGATCAGGATTAATTCCCTTTGGCCAACACATCTGAATCTAGGATTTGGGTAGGAATCCTGACAGGTTCTATGTTAGATATGGGTCTACCTACTGAAAATCGTTATGTACTTTGCCCAATGTTAATATTTCAGATAAACTAACCCTGAATGAGCTTGAAAAAGTCCACACCCTACAAGAGTCCTATAGTGGCATATTCTCTATTTAATAGACTGACTATAGGCATATGGAGGATTGGAGCCACTTTATTGACGTTGGTGATGCCCATCCTATACAGTCCAAACCCTATCACAAGTCAAAAGTTAAAGAGCAACAAATGAGGACCGAGCTCAAGCAGTTACTAGATATTCAGTTACTAGTACCTTCCCAAAGCCTTGGTCTTCACCTCTCTTTCTTATAAAAAAAGAAAAATGGAGGTCATCAGGTATTATGGACTAACGCAAATTATATAAACTCACAAAAAAGGATAGTCATCCTATCCCCTCACAATGATGACGCTCTGGTACAACTCTCTGGATCTAAATCTTTTTCGTTATTTACTTGGCTAGTGGATACAGGTAAAAGGACCTTTCCCCATAAGATCAGGATAAATGCGCTCTTATTTGCAGTGAAGGACTATTCCAACCCACCCGACTACCTCAGGTATTGTGTAACAAACCTGCAACCTTCCAGAGAGCAATGTATTGCATCTTACAGGATCTCAAATAAGCTTGTGTCATAATGTATCTTAATGATATCACGGTATTTTCTGAGACCTTTAATGAACATCTTACTCACCTAAAGGAGTTTTCTGACGCCTACGTGAGTCCAATATTAAGTTAAAACTCTTCAAGTGCACTTTTTTAGAAACAAAAGATTTCCTTAAACATGCTATCTCTTGTGAGAAAATTCAACCTTTACAAGATAAGATTAAGTGATATCAAAAATGCCTCCACCTAAAAATCTACGAGATATTAAGGTGTTTCTGTAATTGATGCGGTTTTACCATCAGCTTATCCACAAGTTCTCCCAGCTCAGTGAGCCCCTTGTCCGCCTATTGACTAAGAACACTTCTTTCCATAGGGGTGCCAAACAAAATGCTGCCTTTGAAAATCTGAAGCAATTGCTACAAGAACGTCTATCCTACGGCACCTAGACTATGGTAAACCTTTAATCTTTTTTACTGGCGCCTCATATAATACCGTTGGGGCCATCTTGGCTGAATTGGATGAAACTGTGTAGATCATACCATATCATGCTTTAGAAAGAGGCTTTCAAAAGCTCAACACAAATATAGCATCACTGAAAACGGGTACCTTGCCATTCTACTGGCTGTGAAACAAAACCGCCCTTTTCTGTATGGAACTACCTTCAATGTAAATTACTGACCACGCTTCTCTGAAATGGATACAAAGCATGAAGGATCCTAGTGGACGTTTAACTCATTGGGCTTAAAATGCTCCAGCATTGACATGAAGATTGAACACCGCTCTGGAACCCACCATGTGAATGTCAATGGGTTGACTTGGTTTCCAGTCCTTCATATGGATAGTAGTGATCCTGAGAAGTTATATACCCTCTTAATGACCCCTGATGATTGGGAGGATGCGGATGAGCCTATCCAGAAAATGCCAAGCTGACACTCCCACAACAAGAAGGTGGAGAGCGGGAATCTGTATAAACAGGTGGGGCAAAGTAGTTGCCATAACTAACCCTCAGAATGCGTATCTTCTTTCCTGGAGGCTCACTCTACCCTAGGCCATGGCGGAGTGAGGAAAATCTATGAGTGGATTAAGGATCAGTTCTGGAAGGTAATCATGGAATACATTATTGAAGCCTTGGATGCTTGCCTAACTTGTAAAAAACAATCCAGTTTCAAAACTAAATATTGATATCAACATACTACTTCTTAACAACCATTCCACACAATAAGCCTAGACTTGGTAGGTTCCTTACCCCATAATACTGGTGGGATTTAATATATCTTAGTAGGAATTGATCAATTTACTAAGTGTACTGAAGCCGTGGCTCTCCCAGACCAAACTTCAAATGCCACTGCAACTTTTCTGCATCAATATATTTTCACTAGCCATGGCTACCTTCAGGTGCTACTCTGTGACAATGGGAACTTCTCTAAAGTGGTCAAGATCCTGGCTACCTCAATGGGAGCTCAACAACTCTTCTTAGCGCCTTATAATCCTTTTACAAATGGAACCGTGGAGAGAGCAATTGGAACTTTGGTTTCTATCCTACACAAAAATGGCCACTTCAGACTCATTGCACTGGGATCAATTCCTGCCTAGTGCCCTTATTGTCATGTATTTGGCTGATAATAATTAGACTGGACTCCCAGTCAGGGTGCGTGAGCACCCAATGGAGATCCCAAAATGCCATAGTCACAGCTGTCTGAGTGACTAGTAAGAGTGGAGTTTTATTGGGGATGTGAGGAAAGTAAAAGTTCACTAATGTACTAAAGACCCCAAAGGCAAACCATATGGTTGCAATGGGGGCAATAGCAAGTCTTGTGAGGCAACCCCCAAGGGCGGGAGAGGCAGTGAGGATGATGACTTCTCTAGGGTTTGCGGTTGCTGGCCTTTAGATTTGAACAGCAGAGCTTGTGTGCCATAGAGGGATGTCACTGGGGCTGCCGCATGATCAGATGTGAGAACGGAGGGGGAAAGTGGCCTGCAAAAGGGGTTGGGACTTAGCTTCCCCTTGGACAGGGTGCTCCAGGTCCCACAGATGGGCTGAGCCATCAGCAGCTCCACCAGTTGGGGACCCCAAGTCCGTGAGCAGCAGTACATGGCCACTCTGGTATTGCTCCAACTAAGGAGTGGTTTCAGAAAACTCAGCAGTATAATGGATGGGAGGGTTCACATTAAACAGATTCGTGATAATATATGAGACAGTGGGTTTGTTTTCAGGGGCAAGACGGTTTATTCAAATTATAATCTGCCACCACGTGGCAGGGTCAAGCGACTGTATGATCCAGTCAGTGAACATTGGTATGAGATTTTGGGCGATGGCAAACTTCATTGAATTGATTAGCAGATTTTTAGTAAAAAGTAAGGCGGACAGAAGCTGCGGCAAGCTGAATGGGGAATTCAAATTTTTTTTAAATGAAAAGCGTAAGAGATGAGAGAATGAACTAACAACTGCCCCTGGGCAGGGCAGTTGCCTTAAGTACTGGATAAATCGCATAGGGGAGGTATCATGGGATTGGTTGTTTGGGTTTTGTAATGGGATTTGGTTGGCTGGCATGGAGGGGAGTAGAGTGAGGCTCAAGATTTTGGCAAAAATCAGAAAAACTTTTGAAAAATTTTCTGCATTCTTGGGACCAAACCAAGTCGATGGTACTGATCTGTGTCCTGGTCATCCAAGTTGGCCTGTTTGCATGATTCAGATTTTCCAGATTCATTCTTGGAGGCAGGGGCCATTAGGTTGAGTTGTTTAAGAGCTGGTCTAAACTCTCAATTGGACTATTCACACAATCCAAACTTCCTAGATCCATCCCAGAGCATTGAGTCAACTGGTCTGAGTTGTTTGGTACCTGGTTTGAGATCTGAGTCATGCCCCAATCTGATTTCTGGTGCCAGCCAGTCTGGACCAGCTCCCCTAGACCAGAATTTGCAGGCTGGGCTTTGATGTTGGTAAATGCTATTTCCCCAAAATTTTGACATAGTTTGCCTGGGAGTGGGGGGCCCAAGGGCCTGTCCATGGCCTTTGGTGTGCGCAATCTCTCTTCAGACTCCCTCTGTTAAACTTACCAGGGTTGAGGAGGGGGAAGA